>JAVFBX010197420.1:0-12886 GCA_034783855.1 Mopalia kennerleyi
GTACATATAATCTCTATATATATATATATATATACCCTATCCGTCATAACTAAGGAATGTTATTATGTATTATGCTCATAGTCTTAACACTTTTGCAATAACGATTATTATTATATATCAATTGGGTGTCCAGGGTGGGCTGTTCAGGTGGTTTGAGAGGTATGTTGTTGAATGACAGCGGATAGTGGTGATCACTTGTTCTAAATCCGATCCTGTAACCCGATGTGTAGACGTCTTACAGGGTCTTTTCTTGGACCTCTATTTTGTTACTATCTTTATCAACGATTCATCAGAATGTCAAACTCTTTATCGATTCATTCGAAGAAATTGAGATACAGAAAGGCATCAACAGTTTTTTTTGGACATTGATACAAAGGCCCAGATTTGGCAGGTGAAATTTAATTCCCAAAATCGAATCCCTCCAAACAACCTCAAGCATTACCTTTATTTTATCTGTTTATTCAAGGCTTATAATATTAATCCCTGAATAGTATGTACACACGTTTTGTTCATTCTAAAACAATTATATGATCAAACTTAAACGATTTTTTTTATGGTAACGGAAATTGATCCTTGAGTTATATTCCCCATATATGTTACGCTTACATTGGTGTAGATAACCTTGCTTGTACATCAATACATTTTATATATTATAAAACTTGTCCAACCTATTCATCTGGGGTTAACACTCACACACATGATATAGATATGTATAAATATTAAGTCGTGAACAACAATTTTAATCTATTAATTTACTTAAGCTGTCTCAAATGTTTAACATTTGACAGAGTTATAGTAATGCTACATTTATTGATATTTTTATGTGGAGTATCTTACGGTTTGGTTGTCTTTTTTCAACCTTTTCGTCCACAGAAAATAAAAAAGATGCCGATTGCTCTGCCGATTGGGGATTACCAATGGCCGTCTCAGGAAATACTACACGAGCAATTTAGCATGTATAGAATCGGTTGATTTCTTACAATTGTAGGAGCTAACTGTAAGCTTTGAAAATTTATTTCCTATTTCATATGTGAATATATCTTAAAACTTACAAAAATTCAGTTGACACCGTGCAGGCTCCATGCCACGCCGCCGTGCAAATCTGCGAAAAAACATTATTCCGATACCCCACAAAGTTAGGCCTCCTCTCCCTCCCCCGCTTCCCTCCTCCCCTCCCCCGCTTCCGCATCCCGTGTCGTTGGAAAGGGTTATTACAACTTGTTGCATTTAAGACCTGAAACTAAAGGCATAATCAAATAAAGAATGCCTAGAATAACCATCTTCCTGTGACAAAGCGGAAAAGAAAATAGTCCTCTTTCCCATTGCTACCCTCACGTACTCAAACATTCGGTGATTACAGTTGTCTATAACAGCGAACTCCAAGGGACGCGTCTTTGCCGTGCCAAATATTTGAGTTGGCCTTTTAGCAAACTGTAAGTTCCCACATTTCCGATCGTTATTATCAAAATATCCCTTAAACTGCATAGGACTAATAATCAACTCGAAAGAACACTCGCAGACGGGCTAAGTAATGGCTCATATATAGAGTGAAATTTTAAAGTAATCTAAATTATAAGCTTTATAAAAAGGTAATTTTTGCTGTATCATCCCCTTCGGGAAAACTCGATTACAATTACGTTTTTATCTATACAGAGCCGGAGGATGCCCTTGAATAAATAACATCAGAACGGTTTGATGAGCCTATTAATATATAACTGTGTACCCTGCTATAATCGCTGAACTGAACGCACACTAGGCTTGCTCATTTTCTTCCCCGCCCCAGAAAAGTGTGTGTGTATGAGTGGCACTATTATTTCAGTAAAAGCTAGATTATGTCTTCTTTTTTTTGAGTGCATATTCTTTTCATTGATCGAATATCGGCCTACATCGGGATAATATCTTCGGTGTCCGAAGACAATCCAAAGTGGGGAGAGGGATACTTACACGGCGCATTGAGGCGAGGATCCAAGGGCCCTTGATCCCGGAGGCTTTCGAGTTCTATACATTTCCTGTGCCATTTTCACCATATATAACTGATTTTTAATATTATTTCAAAATCTTTTTTCTTTGGTTAATGCATAATTGCGAACGTATCAAACTTGTAGCTAGCTATATGTGGCGATATTACTGCTTGTCTGAGAAGCGTTCTGCACCAGATCAGTTATTTGTAGTGTGTCTTATAAAGTTGCAGACCCACAAGCGCTGGGAAAATTAGGCGAGGGTCCAAGGGCCGCTTAAGCCCTAGAAACTGTTCAGTTATACACAGCCTTTTCCGCACAATAAAACTAATATTTCTAAAAGGTAATCACACTGGCACAGGCATGTTGATTAATTAAAATCTGTGAGTCATCCCAAGGTCTAGATTAGCGCCCAGAGACAAGTCTTTAAATATATTTTAATCTGGAGTTGTTGTCGGTAACGTACATATATCTCGAGAGAAGGTAATGGCCATTTACATGATATGTAAAGTATTAATAAATAGACAACGAACGAAATACTTGGAATGGGTTCGAATAAATCAGTCTGCAAACTGGTATGCGTTTTGCTAAATTTGTCAAAAAGGGGTCCAGTATAGGAGAAATGATAGTCGACAGTCATAGCCTATTGGGCCAGGGTCCAGGGACGCCTAAGCTCTGTATAATTAACTGAACTTATAAAGACGAGGTCTGAACTATCGTGAGTAATGACATTTAGATTCACCATCATAATGAGAATTATTTCCAAAGTAGTTAAACCCTGGTCAAAATTGATAGCGTTATCGTTTAACTTGTTTAAATAAAATATTTTGTATAAAGGATACGTTTTCGCTTCTTATTTCTTTTTTGTTTATTGCTGATTACGTTCTAAATAAGCGAAGGAGCTTGTTAAAACGATCGTTGCAATGTTTTGAGCAATGACATTTCGATTCAGCATCCTAATGAGAACTTTTTCCCTTTGTATCTATCAGGTAATAAGAAAAAATCATGTCTATATCAGAAATAAATATTCCCACCCTAGTCACCATAGGGAATTAAGATTAACTACCGAAAAGAACAACAGCAAAAAACATAAAATAAAAAAATGTATTCATCCAGCTCAAATGTTTGTTTTTGACAGAACGTTGTACAAAAACTCTCGTGCAAGATACTCTTCCGTTATATTATCCTTTTCGCTATAATAAACAAATGGAGGTTGTTACGTGCAAGGAGGCGGCACATCAATAATCATAATCACAAAAGTGCCCCTGCACGTTTCTGTCAGAGGGTATGTCGGTCCGCCCTATACCCCCTCCATCCGCTTACGACGTAAAATTACCCCCATCATGTCCCAAATCGATATACGCAAAAACTGAACTAAGTGTAAGGAATGAAATGACACAGATGCGCCCAAAAACTAGTATCCGTTTTAAAATAAATTTGGTTGATGCGATAATAATGAAACAAATAAAAACTACAAAAATATCAACATAAAAGGGTAACATGAATGGTCTAGCTTTCTAGTTCCAGTAAAACAGAAACGCCAAGATGTAGACCTGCGAAAATCAATTGTAAAGTTAACAAACGATTAATTCTATTACGAGGGTCGGAGTTGAAGGTTTATATGTAATATATATGAGGAATACTGTTATCTTTGTTTAACGCGATGATCAGTATAATACAACAGATGGTCAGAATTATAGCTTTATGTGGGCGATAAAGCACGTTTATTCTGTAGTTCCAAGCAAAACTGTCATCATTTTTCAAATTATGTTATCAACACGCACATGGTTGTCCAGCGTTTTACAGCGGGCGGGGATACGAATTGGGATGTGGCCTGTCAGATAACGGAATAGAGTATAATTGACCATGGAATTGAGGTACTTCAGATTCATTCGTACCGGGAATGACCATGAACATAGCAACATTAGCTGTGCTCAGATTATGAAATACAAAAACTGTCTAATACAATACATAAACCCGTAAAGATCCGCCCAATGCTCTCAGGTGCGTTAAATTGGCTAGTTTGCAGACAGAAAAAGGCAAAAAAAACACAAAGATACCACACGCAGTCACACAAAAATACACTTATATAATAAAAATATTTTACGAATTCATTTATTATTAAACAAAGTTTACAAGTCGCAATGGTAGCACAGATTAATTTAAATACAAACATAAATCCCAAACAGTGTTATGTAAATGAAAAAGTCCACAGGCATATTAAGCCGATAAACAAGGATTTCTGCTGATGCTCAGATCACCGCGACTCCAAATTGATGGCGCGAGACGTTCACAATTAGTCATTTATCACCAGTAAGCTAGACCATTTCGGGGAGGAGTCGTAGTAATGTAGCGATTAGCACAAGACATTTAACTTAACGAGTTTATCTGGAAGATTACCGCCTCGAGCCAATCTTATATATCACCGTCGTATGTAACTGATGAAGCATATCAAACTGTACACTCAGTGATAAGATTCGTTCTGCTCTGTTGGTGGTGTACTTGGTAACACTAACTGGCTCCTAACCTAAACACAAACACGTCATCCAACTTCGTCCACCTCGATTATTACCCACAAGGCAACAGTACCAAAAAGGCTCTACGATATAGTGCCCACCACATAACATATTTTGTTTAATTAACTAGACTTTTAGGATTTCCGTTTTAATTGCATGCAACCAAATTGCCAGGCAGAGATATTTGCAAAACTAAGCGCATGAGAGACATGACGAAAATAAGATATCACGGTGGATGGCTAAAAAGATTTGAACTCCCCAAATTTTTAAATAGTATATGAAAATCACTTTCCATACATTGTGGATTTGATGAAACAATAAACGACCAGTGTGGCAAACTAGTTTATTACTTTTGCTAGAAGATACATTTTCCAATGTAAATTTTTTTTGCAGTATTGACATAAGTTCATTAAAAGGTTGAAATGAGTGGCCTTATACATATATAGTCTATATCGCGTATGGCTATTGGTAACGTAACGAAAGGTTCGGCGGCAAAAGACAACGTATCGATAAGTTTCTTTGAATATTAATGTTAGCAAATTAGCATAGTCCTAAGTTTATAGCTGATTATAGCACCCGCCTTGCCCAGGAAGCCCCGGGGCAAGCTGTGGTTGACCGCAAACTTTCTAAGCACTCAATTACCTCTTGGTCCGGGATCGGTCAACGATCAGTTGGAAGAGTCAGTGCTCAGTAAACGACGACACCTGTACAGTAAGACACCGCGTGTAAATATTCACTCCTTGAAGACCGACGCAATGGGTACGCCAGGAAATGTCAGACGGTTTACGAACTTTTCCGTCTCAGAAATCCTTAAACCAACCTTTGGGTTGAAAGATCTGACACGAGTAAAGGTTGAGGAACCCGAACATCCAGTGTGTTCGAGAGCAAATAATGCAACACAAACTGTGATCAAAATTGAGTCACTGGAAGACAGACTGAGCGGAAACAGCAAAAACTGGAATCAGAAACCGGAAGACAGAGCTAGAAAATGTCTGGAATCTCTTGATGATATTTCTAATAACAAGTCTGAAGGGCTGTTGAATCCGTCCCATCCGATTCCTGCGTGGGTGTTTTGTACCAGATATTCAGACAGACCCACAGCCGGTAGGTTTTCGAATGTCTTTTTGTAGATTTATACATTTACAAACGCTTTATGTTCGTCTCTGTTAGAAAGACAAATGTTTTCAATCAATTTATAAGGCTTTTTAAATCTAAAGAAAATACATATTCATTAATTAAATACTGGCCGTAAACATTTATACGTCATGAGGTGGGCCTAATCCTATCTCGAGTTAGTCTCAATTCGGTCTTAAACCGACTCCAATCCAATCTATAGCTGGTGCTCCGGACTACAAACTGGTCTCAAGTCGATATGTTATAGTGTCACATTTAACAGATTCAAGAAATCGACTCATTTGACATATTTAACAGTGACGGAATTTTATTAAAGTTGGAATTAGAATCTTTCAAATATGTTTAACACAGTTTAAACTATATAATCTTGTTTTAACCAATATCAGCAACTGTGGTAATGTGTTTATCGTTCTTCGATACACTACTCTTGTATCATCACCAGTGTTTTATTGTTTTCATCAAAACTTTTTTATTGACTTTCTTGTGACACAATGTAAATGATTTCGTTGTACTTTATAGCTAGTGATAATTACTTCTGATCTTTGTACTAAAGATCATTTAAATAATTTATCGCGAAGCTTAATCTCTAACTTAATATCTATCGAAAACCCGAATTTATTCTTGGATTAATTGCATCGGTATTGCTAGCAGACTTCTTTATAGTTTCACAGACGAACATACACAATTTATCATCATTGGTCGCAGCCAGCACCGATACATTTATAAAAGGCCTTCTATGCTTGGGAAGTTTGAGAAGTGCAAATTTAGAGTTATCATAAACTGGGCATGATCACTACAGAAATCAGACATTCGGCAAAATCTAGTTTGTGTGAATTCTGGCTGCAAATTGAGTGGCCCAAAGAAGGACGTGCGGGTTCGTTTAGAAATTGGATCAAACCATATGATGCTATTATATTTTTCAAGATGGCATAAGAGGGGTGAAGAAAATCTTAATAAAAGTCATCAGATGGTAATATACTGTGAAAGATATTGTGATCCATGATGTGGGAAATGTTATCCTGTATTTGATTCCACATTTCCATCTCAGTATGACAGGGTCTCTAAACATTTAAACCCATACCACTCCAAGCAAACCCTGCTCAAAGACGAGAAAAATACCATTTATACAATAAATAAATACAAACACCATCCCAATCCTTATCAAGAATGTTTTTCTTGTTGTTGTTGCAGGTCCACGGTCAAAGCGTCAGAACAAGAAAGCATCAAACATAAACAGACATCGGACATCGTTTACTCGGCAGCAATTAAATGAACTAACAGAGGCGTTCAATACATGTCCATATCTAACCGAGATTACCAAAGACAGATTAACCAAGTCATTGAAGATGGAGGAATCGCACATAAAGATCTGGTTCCAAAACAAAAGAGCCAAATTGAAGCGTGAAAATGGACGCAAGAGTGCGTTAGCCATTGAGCTAACACAACACGGGCTTTATGACCATCAACCTATCCAATACAATGCTTTGTGTCCAAATACAAAACAAAGGACATCTATCTAAACACAGTTTGGCTCCTTATGAAAGTATTTATTTATTTGTATTAATTTTAAAGTGGACAAATGTTTAATGGAACGGTTATATTCTGTACAAATGACAATTTATATATGTTGAATAAAGCGCTCAAGAATATATCAGTTAGTCTTTGAGTCGTCGGAACTATTGCTTAAACATACTGGTTGAAACAAAGAAATAAAATGGATTTTACTTGGGGACACCACACTTAAAGATTTTAATGCAATGTTAGATGATCCTTTTTTATTTATTGTATAATGTCCCACTTATATTTTTAAAAGCAGTATCTGGTAATATCCCACTTCCATTGTTAAAAACAGTTTCCGATAATTCCCACTTCTATTTTGAAAAACAGTTTCCGATAATGTCCAACTTCTGTTTTTAAAAGCAGTTTCCGATAATGTCCAACTTCTGTTTTTAAAGGCAGTTTCCGATAATGTCCAACTTCTGTTTTTAAAAGCAGTTTCCGATAATGTCCAACTTCTGTTTTTAAAAACAGTTTCCGATAATGTCCAACTTCTGTTTTTAACAACAGTTTCCGATAATGTCCAATTTCTGTTTTAAAAGCAGTGTCGGACAATGTCCAGCTTCTATTTTTAAAAGCCGTGTCCGATGTCCTACTTCGGTTTGGCCGAAAACACATGTGTGCCTGGGCGTGAGACATTGCAAATTATTCTTCTATCCATCTTCACTCTAATGAAACCGTTTCCATTAAAGCAGGGGTCTACTCCGTCACGTGAAAGTGTTCTCTTGTAAAACATAGGCGGAATCCGTTTCATATATGTTTTAATATATTTTTCTCCAATGTTTACCGTTGACAAACTTGTCCCAAACACTGGAACGAGCACATCCGGTATAACAAAACAAGTACTGCGCATGTTTGAGCTCCCCGCTCGTTGAACATCAAACCTCTCCAGCTGATGAACTACGATGTTCCATTCTCAAACATGCAGTATTTGTATAGTGTCCCATTTCTATTTTAAAATCAGTGTCCGATAATCCTTACCTATCACTCATAAAGGTTCCTCTATGGCCCAGGGCCAAATTCTTCATTGTACGTACCTAACGAAGTTCACGAAGACGATTTCAAGTTTCAAAAACAATTTTCTTTTACTTCACTCGTTGATTGGATTCTCTCCCGATATTAATCTCTGATGCAGATACAACCCCCTCCTCCCCCCCCCCCCTCCGTAATGCACTCTACTGCTTCCAACCCAGTGATTCTGATAACCCGCTGTAGCGTTCTTTAAAACTCGGGTTCTGTAGAGAACTCGAAAAATACTTCAAACGTATACGGAATGCTGGTGGCTGAGAACATACAGCGAGTCCGAGCGCTTCTAGTTTGACTAGCGCCCTTCAGAATTATTGTTGAATCTCAATCATTATTGTAACTATACCATAAATTTATTGGTGTTAATGTATTCCACTTATAAAACGACGGCACACTTCAACAGTGACACCAACAATAAAGCAGCCATGTTATATGAAGTTCTTTGCTCTCTTGGGACACTAGCGCCAGTTGATTTGTCAGTTTGATTAACGTCGATCTCCAAGGTATATCACTCATATCACCACGGGTTGTCTATCTGTCTCTGCCATAGGAGATGGCTGAATTGAGGACATTATCCTTCCCACGTGCATTTACCGCTGTATCAGGAGGGATGGACTAGTGTGGGAGATACATTTGGGGAAACTTAGACGCTAATACGTATCTTATAGACTATAGAGTTAATAGAGATACGACGTGCCGCTGCACCAAAACTTTAGAAATAAAGCCTTCCTCTGAACAACAAATAACGTTGAATCCGTGTGGCCTAATTACCGCAGAAAGACATTTTAAGCGAGTGTAATATTGCTGCCAAACGATTGGTCTTGGCATGATAATGAACGTCGAGTGGGCGTTTTATGGGTCGGTCTTACCCACAAGTGTTCAAGGAAGAAAACGAGATGGTTTAAGTTAGGGTAAGGTCATGCAATTGCTATACAATGGAAGATAAAGTGCAGAATCATGGTAGCGTTGTGCTATATATTTCTATAGGTTAGGAAGACTCAAGTAGCGCAGCTAGGGGGAGCCAGGCTTGTTATTAGACAGGGTAAGCGGATTAGATCCGGCAGATTATGAGATATCAAATATAAAAATCAAAAAGAGTTGAAGTTTACATTGACCAATTCTGAGCTAGTTGGTACGACAGTTTTAGAAACATTGCGATAACTTGCCCCATATGTTTTTCGTAACAAACATACACAATTCCAAGTAGCAGTGCCATATAGCTTTTCACTGCAGTCCGAATGTACCATACACCATGTACATGTAGGTAAGGCGGTGATGGTTTTAATTAAATAGCTATGGTAGTAGTTGTATAAAAACTTCCTGTTGTGCAATTTTGTCTTTACATAGCTTGTGCACCCTGATCACGTTTGGGTCTATTTGGCACTTCCTTTCCACCTAGGAATTACTGGGAGAAATAAGGACTACTCGACGAGACCATATTAACGGTGGAGAAAGCATTACCGCAATTGATGAATTATACAGAAATGTTACCATCGGTGAAGTTTATACTGCAATAGGACAGCTCAAACGCAATAATACCCCCCCCCCCCCCCCCCCTTCCGGGGAGGATAACTTACCAGGTGAGATATTCCTTGACTGCAAAGAAGTTGTATAGCGCCCTATATATTAGAAATAAGCCATACTATATTGGAGACACAAACATATCCACAAGTATGGCAAGGGGTAATGTCAAATGACGTCCTACCTTCTCCATTGTCTTGCGGCCATTGTATATGTCAGGTATAAACGCCATAAAGACATACCCTACATTTTCACAAGGAATGTAGCAACTGCACTGCCTTCGATGCGGTTCCTTATTTTCCTTATGGGAATTTAGGGCATGTCTTTATAGCGTTGATACCTGAAATATAAAACGGCCACAAGAAAATTGCAAAGGTAAGACGTCATTTAAGGCTAGACAAGGGGGTATCATTGTGCCAATTCCAAAGAGAGGTGAATGATCTCTCTGACCCCAATAGTTATAGGGTCATCACACTTATTAACGTATTTGCTAAAATTTTCTCACTGATGCTCAGAAACAAATTAAATAAATTCAGTGAAGACAACGAACTATTCTGTGAAAAACAGTTTGGTTTCCGTGAGAACAAAAGTATTCTGCACTTCATTCGTTCATTCTTTCGTGTCAATCTCGTCACAACAAACAAACACACACACCATTTGTACCATTAAAATCTAAACTGCGAAAACGGATTCTTGGCAACCACATATATTGGTCGTAGAACTCAGCTAACTGACATGAAGGCGGCAGTTTGACCGCTACAAAGGTTGTGAAAATAAAAAATAAGAAATAGTAAAAAAAAGTTTAGTTACTTGGAAATAATGTTAAGCCTAATTTCAACGGTCGTTTTAACATTGCTGCTAAACACATGGTTGAACAAGCGAACAGAGCATTATTCGAACTGTATAGCATTTTCGACTACTTTAACTAAAAAATATCAACACATGTACTTATTCGACAAACTCAGTCTCTCAAACTGCTATAAATGCGAAAGGTGAGGTCTGGACAATGTTGGGGAAATAGAGAAAGTCCATCATGAAATTCTGTAAGTAAATTCTTGGTTTGAGAAAGCTGACGTAGCAGTATTGGGAGAGCTGGCGAGATATTCACTGTCCACAATATGTTCCATGCGTGTTTTAACATATTGGTATAAACTAATTACCGATAAAACGTCTTTAATGTTTAATGTCTAGATTAGAAAGAGATAATACGACAATACCAGGAATAAGTAAAACATGATGGTTAAACCATGCATGTCCGGTCACTTTTAGAAAAATGAGGATTTAATGAAATCTGGATGTAAAGAATACTTAATGCAAGTTCGCCAAACATGGCAAGGTCAAATAGAAGAATCCAGTGAATTAGATAACTACAAACAGTATATTGAAATGCTATTGAATTTTAAAAGTTATTTCGATAACATTGAATGTAGTAATTAATAGCGTCGCGAATTAACTGCTATTCGATGTGTAACATATATGTTAGAAATTGACAGGGGCCGATATACATCAATGTCAAGACCAGATAGAATCGACAAGAATTGTACACAAAACAGGATGGAGAACGAATACCATTTCGTATTAACCTGTATAATTACCTGTCCACTTTACAATGAAATAAGACAGAAATACAGAATACAGGAATCGTGGAAATTGTAAGACGCCAGATTATTTGAACCAATATTGTTATTTCGCCATACGAAAAACAAGCGAAAACTTTCAGATTCTATCGCGTCCTAGTGTCAGCCAATTAACAACTATGTAAGAGTGTAAAAGTTATTTAACAAAACTTTCATTAAACACAGAGATAGTTTACGTGCCTTCTTCTCTTCCATAAAGTGATATCTTCCTTAAAGAACAAGATCCGTGGTTTTACAGGGGGTTTTGGTCGTTTTAAATACTATTTTACTAACAAAACACCCCTCAAATTAGGAAACTTATTCAAATAAGCCAGTAAGTAAAATATTACCAATCGGAAGTGATGTACGCGGTGCGAGTGACCCACACTAGCTCGTATGCTATTGCAGTGTTAAACGTATCAATATCTCATTTCTGGCATGAAATATACTTGCCTGCGGAGTACCTGGATGTGAGATTTATGAATTGTTTATTACTGCGTAAAAATTCTACGTTTTGGCAACGTAGAATACACCACGTTGTAAGGTGGTTATAGATTCTGAACGTTTCCCGAGGGATTCTGTTTTTCGAAGCTAGTGGCTGGTAAAAAACCAAAATCAAAGATTGTCCAGAATAAGTATCATTTGACAAGTTAAAGAACTTTATAGTGTGCGGAAAACATTTGTGCCTTCCGATTATGAAAGTCAGATTCAGCAGGAATCGACCAGTTTAAAGCTAAAATAAGTTAAAAATGGATGTTGTACCAGTCTATTTCCATTTGACCCAGAATAAAAGACTCGAATAGACAGGAGTGCTTTCATGGGGCACAATTAATTTGCGTCGACACCAGATAGTACGAAGGCAGGGCAAGTTCTGCCTTGGGTTAAGCTAGTCAACAACAGCAGAAAGACGCCAAGCTTAACACTGACATTCAGCCCAATACCAGTAGAGGTAGCCCAGTATAAGAGCCTGAACTGAATACTGATACGTAAAGTTTGAGTTCCTCAATAAAAGCTAACACTTGTTAAATTAAGCTCCCTTGTAATTTTGAGGGTATTTTTGTAAATGTTTTTACCTTTTTTTTTACGTTTATATATATATATCACATTTAAGATCATTGCACTGTGCCAAGACTTGGCCTGTATGCCGTTGTAACTAGCACCATCTCTTCCTTATCTCTGGACTCTAGTTCTTCCTTAGAATAATTTGATGCAATCATGTACTGTAATTATTTTGCCTTATACAAATTATTCAAGGTCTTCATCGGAAGAGCTAGACTCGGATATGATAGGTTTATATCGTAGATATAGCATATGGAATGGAGTGGTAATCGTGGGTCACTTGCACCGCGTACATCACTCCTGGTTTGTAAAATGTTTATTACTGGCTTCATTTTAATTAGCTTCCTAATCTGAGGGATGTTATGTTACTAGCATATAGTATTAGAAAACGACCTATCTCCATGATAAAACCACGGGACTTGTCCTTTAAAGGTCTTCCCAAATGGGGTTTAAATCAGATTTAAAGTGACTCAATTTCAAAGATAATATTGTCAACTAA
>JAVFBX010197431.1:0-12884 GCA_034783855.1 Mopalia kennerleyi
AGCCACTGATCTATATATAGATCAGTGGGTGTAGCTCATGAATATTCAATATCGTTACGACCGCCATTAAAATAAGCTGCGTTCCCTCAGAGGTAATTTACGGGACGGAAATGGCCGAGGCTGTTCAGACATGCCCCCCGTGAATGTCATCAAAAATGACGCAATAATCGCCCAAAATTATTTACGGTACGGAAATAGCCGAAGGATGTTCAGACGTGCCCATCGCATTACTGAACATGTCGAAACATCCTTCGACACATCCGTACCAGTGCAGTTACCTCTGAGGTGAATGGAAGCAATGATATAACACGAAAAAACTGTAATGTAAACCGCCGGACGGTTCGTGCGCATGCGTGAAAATCAAACAAAATTACTCTGCGGATTTGTATTTAAAAAACAAGCAACACATCGAAGAAACTTGTTTTCTCTGTTAAAATCACATTTAAACAAAACACTGTTCCTTTTTTATGTATGACTTGTTGTAAATAGTACAAATTTTGTCCTCTGTATAGGTAAGTTAATTATATTGTAGATCCAATGACGTCATCATATCATCACAAGAATAGCCTTCATACATAAACAATACATACGTGGATAAGTGGGCCATCTGTAATCATGCATATTTCGCCAGAGATTATTTACGGTACGGAAATGGAAATGGTCGAGAGGTGTTCCGACATGCTCACTGAAAAGCGCCTCGAGTATTGCCGACAACCGCTTTATGGCCGAAGATGGTCGACAAATACATACTGTGACGTCACTACGACAAATATTTCCTTGCAGACGGCCAGATTTCAGCGATTTTTTTTTTACACATTAATTATCAGGTTTTCTCTAAAAAAAATCCTTGGAAAGCATATATATCAATCTACACTTTATATTTTAACAACTTAAAGCCCTTTGATGATCCAAAAGTCTGATTACTATATATTAACATTCACATTGATCTTGTTCTTGACTTACCTTAAGTCCCGTCTGTCAGCCGTTATAAAGACTCTGGAAGAAGATCTACCCCACGGAGCCAGTTTCATCAGACCACAGGTAACTATAAATAATTATATGAAGACCAATAAATATTTGCTGAATGCCTACAAGCTCACTCACCAGCGGCTATTGAAGCCGCTCACAAAATACGGGGTTTATTAAATAGTTGGCCAGAATTGGGTCACATCGAAGGACATCAGCTCATTTCATACTGCAGTTGTTTTTTATCGTAATTTACACAGTGGTCGTAAACTTTTCGGGGTACCAATCATAGTCTGTATGAATATTTAAACTTGAAACAGCCAAACAATGATTTTTGTAAGACATTTACTACGAAACCCTATTCTGACGAAGCCTCGACAAGTGCCTGCTTTTGTCAGCGACTGTAATGAAGAGGTTTGTTCATAAAAAGCCGCCGAGTAGCCAACGTAATACAATGGGCAAAGGAAACAACCAACGACAGGCCAATCACAATATACCAAACAAAGGCATCACAACTGATCCAACCTTTAAAGCTATTTTCTTCTTTAAAAATGGTAATGCTTAGACTTATGACAAATTGTTGTAAAGTATATGAAATAAACGTTGTGATTGACGGACCGCGGAATCCTTACGAGGAAAACGGCCCTAAAACCACAATTTCAAACTTATTTTGGTGGCAAGGGCCAAACAGTGGAGTTAAATTTCACCCACCGTCAAACATTTTGAATACAGTTGTTTCTTAACGCAAATAGTCTGAATTTGTCAAAATTGTCTGTTTCCTGAGTGACAACTGCCGTAAACAATGGAAAATTACACCGATACCAGTAGGCTATAAGTGCATAAATTTGAAAGCCAATAAAGCCTTTAAGCATATAGTTAATCAAGTCTTCTGTTTGACAGGGCGGGTATTTCGTCTGGATCCGTTTACCCCCTCACTCTGATACAACAGGTCTCTGTAACCTTTGTGCAACCAAATTCAGAGTGACAGTGGCACCTGGGCAAAGGTAGGTTCAGTCTTCCATTCATCATTTGTTTCCAAAGAAATCTCACAATCGACTTTATTCAAAATTAAATTAAAAACGTTCTGTACTAACTAATAGGGTCATTTTCCGGAACAGTTCGGAGCTGGCATTGTTTCGAGACAAGACCTGTTACTAATGATATAGAAAATATTAACGGGATATAAACCAGATTTGGACAGCTCCTCGATAATATCACAGTTGTTAAGCGGATATAAACCAGATCTGGACAGCTCCTCTGTATTGTCACAGTTGCTTATCCGGTATAAACCAGATCTGGACAGCTCCTCCGTATTATCACAGTTGTTAACCGGATATAAACCAGATTTGGACAGCTCCTTGGTATTGTCACAGATGTTAATCGGATATAAACCAGATGTGGACAGCTCCTCGATATTATCACAGATGTTAATCGGATATAAACCAGATATGGACAGATCCTGGGTATTGTTTCAGACGTTAATCTCACAACGGTGTAAATCTTTAGAATAGCAGGTGACCGAACTGCTCCAGCAATAATCGTACATTCATTTTATTAGACGTTTAAGACGCTGGCTTATATTCTTAACCTGCCACCGCCGTTTATGGAATGTGCTAGATCTATAACTGCGACAATACATTAGCGCAGTATTGAGAACATTTCTAAAATTTAATGAAAGTCGCCGGTGGTACACTAATTAGGATGCTTTTTTCGATTACCGCGTTTTTACTTTGGTTTATTTGCAGTGGCAGATATAATCAAGAGATACACCATACATTAAATCAACTCAAATTCGTCCATTAAATGACTACTTTGGAACTATTTAAAAGACTTGGAAATGGCGTCTGGGAAGTGAATTTTCACTTTTCTCAACATTTCTCAGAAAACATAAATTTGTCTGATAACATGTTGTAATGTTTTCACAACAAGCAACGAAGTTAGGAGTGGTCATAAACGGAATTTGAGGTGATTTGGGGGTAGTTGCTTTGAATTTTCATGCTGCACATTAATTATTCAAATTTTAGAGTCACTTTTATCTTGTCGCGAAGATGTCAGTCAATGTTAAACTATTGAAATAAAATAAACCGTTAATAATCGGAGTCTTAAGTTCGATTTGTAATACCTTTTATCGAACTAAAATGTGTCAGTTCACTGAAGAAACCGAAAGGGTGGGGCAGAACTTAAGAAACACGTGCATCAAACTGATAACCTCTGATGCTTGTGCTTATATTTATTAACTCGTGATACATACAGCATTAGAATGAGCTATGGTGTTGGAAAAGTGCTCTCCTATTTTCACAATTCAAACCACTTTGCTACACGAGTAGGCCGAATATAGTCTGGTAAAATTTGAACAAAATATATCTCGTTCAATTGATTGATTGATATATACTTATTATTTTCATCTTCTATGCTGACCCGTCTGTGTAATAATATTTATGATCTATTAGGTGGGTACATTTGTTTTCAGGATTTTAAATTAGAAAATAAAGTATATAGGCCTATTCACGTTAATTAGCACTTATTAGTCTGTAATTTGTTAAATTAAAAATGCATGATCGTAATCTTTTTTGTTTTCACTCTACAGGTACTTCTTGGAAAACGTCGATCAGAAATTCGTTCGAATATCATGTGGCTATTATGACGAAGAGGTGTTAATTGAGGGGGCTAAACGATTGTGTCAAGCTATTACAGAGTATTTAAGAGGATCGTCCACTTCATAAAGAGTTCCATCGGTAGTGCTTGGCCGGAAGTGGATGGGCTTTGTTGACCAATCGTTTGTATTACGGAGACATTTTGTTGTTGTACATGTAGCACTGTTTCCATGAAATAGGCCTAGTTGGCTTGGAAAATAATCGTCACACAGTTAAAAAAATTCTTGCAAACAAATCAAACAATAGGAAGGCTATAAGAGTGAGATAAAGAACACTTGCACTTGAGCTTACCGTATAACTCAGTCGATACTAACTGTAATCTTCTTTCATTCATTAATAGTAATAAAAGTAGTCCTTTGACGTCAGATATATAACTACGCACAGCGCGAAAGACAAAGTATTGTTGGAAAACACTACCGTCATACAATTGAAATAGTCCTGTAGCCTACACGGTTGGTCAGAAGTGATAGCCGTTTCCGTTGTAGTTTGAGATTGTGTGCGCACCGGACTCCCATATGATCCGACCTCAGGATTTACCGTATGCCAGAAGGTTGTGAACCAACAAAGGCACATGGGAATTAGGTAACAAGATTGCGGGAGAACTTCGCAAACTGACTGCTAAGAAGGTTTTGGACTAGGCGGAAAATTATGAATGCAGGTTATAGGAGCTGTAAAATGAAAGCTTTGGGTATATCGACAGACGATTTTCACGTTGATTCCGTTTGAATAAATTTAGTTTCTGTATAGTCTGGATTAAACATTTCAATCCACAAGACGTCTTTTGATGAAGCTGTACCGTCAGTATTGCATACGCTATATAATGACGATACCTGGATCAAATACACGGCGTAAAAAACGCAAGCGCAATATATGATATAATGTTTGTTATGTCATTTTTAATTAACATATCTGTAGCAGAAATCCTCATATTTGTGCACGATAAACCCGATCTGTAGGACTATACGAATTCCCATATGCAAGATATTCATATAACTTTTTTTTTACATTGACGATTTCTCAGCTCTGTCGGCAAGGGTAATGGCAATATGATAAACAAGTCGACAAAGCTGATTTTTATGGAAGCTCATAGTGGCCACTCACATTTTATAACCATACCCATCTAGCTTTTTAACGCTGACTAGGAGCTTTGAGATCAACCTGCGCCATTATATGCCTACTGTCTTAACAGAAGTGACGAAGGGACGCTACATTTACAAGTAAAAAATTTGAAAATGCGTTATGTAGGTAAAACAAAAATTGAAAAAAATTTTCATTTAAAAATGATTTACCTTCTTGGTATTTTATAATTTGTTTGTTTGTTTTGTTTGGGTGACTTGTAAAGGGAATTGGGATTCATCTACAGCTGAATGATATCAGAGCATAGTCATGGTGTGTTTATTTATACAGCTGTAATTTGTCTGGCTACGACCGCACGATTTACGCCGTTTTAGCGGATGTCACTACATTTAAACATCCAACATGGTACTAGGTTTATGACCAAGCGGGGCATAGAGGTAAGCCCGCTTCCGGTTTTAATCAAATGCGACCACTCGCTCTTTCGCGCCCTCGTCTGTAATAACAAAAACGCTAAAACTCGAGATTTAATATGTAAATCTCTTGGTTTTCAAATGCCTTTATCTATGCCCGTGTTAGCACCCGTTTCCCTTTACCGATTCAAACATTTTGGAATGGTCCATTTTGACATTAGTGGTGACAACTTGAAAAAAAAATGCTTGGCAATGAATAAGGAATAGGGTAGCCTACATTAATACGGTATTAAGGGATGTTGAATGTGGTAATATTAGTCTGAATTGGGTACAGGAACGGATATAAGCGGGGAATAGGGCAATACATTCCGTTAAAAAGGGTTATGTTGATGTCAATTGGGTATTGGATATTGAATATGTTTCAAACCTAGCAATAGGTTAACATAGGCATCTTGATAGGTCTGTAGTCTCTTATACATTATACCGGGGATAAGGAAATGGGTATCGTAGAATAGGGTAATACAGATGTGAATAGGGTAATATGTATTTAATAGGCTCCAATGTGCGAACATTTATATCATTGGGGTATTATAAATCAGATCTCCAAAATGCTCCCCGTGCTTTGTTTTTCTCTATATTGAGACCTAATGCGATCACTTTACTAATGATGTTCAATTAGGGTAAGCTTACTGGGGTTCACGAAAGGTCACAGTTTCAGTTGTCCAATAAAAACACAGGTAACACAGGGCCGTGGTGAACAACAAAGTCAGCCATTACAAGCAGAAGTTGTTCGATTTTCATCTGTGTGAATGTTGTAAGTCGCATATAAACGGGGAAAAAACTCAAAGTGTACGTATTATTTGAATGGTGTTTGTTGATTGTGCGTGCATGTATCCGTTGTTTATGTAAAAATACGCAGACATGAAAACTTTGGTATGTCAGCGGAAATCCTCGGCTTTTACAAACCAGAATTGGGAAGCAGCTCTGTGATTGGTCAATTTAAGTGACCAATCGACATTATAGTGGGGGTGATTGCGTTAGATCTCCATATAGCGACAAACCAAACACGGGGAGCGTTTTTGAGATTTGATTTTAATTAGATTGACTATGACCAATACATAAATTCTCCATAATGCCATGAACTTTTTATTCCAGATAATAAAAAGCTATATTCCATCATTAGAGCTTTATCTCCAGTGCAGTTTCTTTAAGATGTGACTTAACTCTAACCACACATCTTGTCCAGTCTATCCCTTAAATAAGAGTCAGGAACAGGGATTCCACCTCAAAGAGGTTAAGGTTTAAGGTCAATCTCAGGTCAGATTGAGATAATGGAGAAGATAAAGCAGAGAAGGAGGAGGAGGATGTGGTGGTTAATGTTAACAGAGTAGGAGAGTAAACATTCTGCTTGTGCTAAAGCCACTTTTATTGGAGATTATAGAGTTTGATTAGATAATAGAGCAGCGAGACAAGAGCTGATATTAGTCCTCTATTAGACATGCCAGGACAAGCATCCAAACACTTCCCAGTAAGCAGGGTGTGTGAAATCTACCAGCAGCTCAAGGCAGGGTCCTTTCTGTTGAAATATAAATCAATCTGACCATCAACTCAGACACAGACTAACTATTGATCACTTCCACAGTTTGAGATACATTACACATCCACAAGGCAGACTGTTTTTCTGAGTTTGAAATAGAACTGGCTGGAATACCGCTGGCATTTGGCACACCAGTTAGTTTAATTTACAGTCCATTGATTGATTGATTTATTGGGGTTTTACGCCATGCTTTATGGTGTTTCACTCATATGATGGCGATTTACTCCAATAATAATTGACACTAACACAACCAAGATGTGAGGCATGTCCATAATGTTGGAAAGTTACTTTTCCTCCACTGCATTGCTACTCTTCAAACAAACTGCCCTTAACCAGAGGGCAATTTACAGTTGATAATTTAATGGAGAAACTGCGGTGTTATACATTTACAGTAAGAGAGTATTGAAAAAGTGTTCAATACAGAAACATTATGACTGAACCACCATTGAAATATCATGGAAACAATAACAAAAAGAAAATAAATAATACATTCAAATACTAAAGGTAGGTTGTCCATAAAATCATAAATGAAAACTTTTTCAGTGTTTTGCTTAATTATGGACAATACCCATGTTAAGACATCTTGGTGAATACCCCTATAATAGCAAAGCAACACTTGGCCAAACAATCATTCAGTTATTTATTGTCATTATAGACCGTTCAAGATAATTTCTTGTATATGACATTGTACACTTAGAAAATCATAAAATGTTGAGAGTTTTATCCTATTGGAAACACAATGTTCTTTCAGTGGTGTACAAGAGCTAAGGCAGAGGGGTGCCCACCGCTCCACATGGACACCCTGAAGTGAACTATTGCCTCATTTCGACACCCTGTTTTGAGAAACATTAACATGCAGAAGATAGGGAAACTGTCAAAATTGGACACCCAGTTACTTAAAAAATGAAGCGAAATCACCATTTTGGATACCATATACTTTTGTTTTCTGGCTAACCCCTGGTGGTATGACAAGGCAGCATGACAATAATTAGAGCTTACTACCCCTTAGCCAGAGACCATCGACAGGTGTGCTCAATGGGCAGTCAACTTCTACACCATAAGCATGGAGCAAGTAAGAATGAGAAAAAAAAAAAGCATAATACAACAACAAAAACACCTTCCTTATTTAGAAAGTGACTCAACTTTAGCATCTTCAGTTCCGAGTCTATTCTGATATAGGTTAGGATACTCCAACTGACAAAAATGGTCAATGTTAAAAGTCATTGTGAAGACAGTTGTTATCCCTATAAAGGTTGAATGGTAGAGCATTGTTGCCACAGGAGCTGTTATTGTAATGGTTCTACTTAAATATGGAGGCCCTAATCTTCAAACCCCTATAATCAATTTTGTAGAAAAGCTATCCCCAGCTTTCTCAATACCCGCTGTTTTGCTGACTGACTGCAAAACAATCTGAACTGTGTCCTAATTGATGAGTACTAAATCAAGACTTATTTCTGCCTATCCATCAAATGCGGCTGATCGGTTGATGTGCTAATCTCTATTCTCCCTCATTTCATGAAGCTCCCGGCCACAATGCTCACAATGGTATAGGTCAGCTTCTGGGAACTAAGATTCCAAGAGCATGGAATTGAGAAGAGAGATAGCAGAGAATATCAGTGACGGAGATGACTGCGGCATCAAGAGCTGATATTACACCTTTATCAGACAAGCAAGAATAAACATCTGACCACATCACCCTAATCATATTGTGTGAATCTATCCAGAGTTTAAAATTGCTGCTCTTTTTCTGACTGGCCATGGATCATCTGCTCTCGGCTCAACCTCATGCCTTTTACAAAGTTACAATTTATCAAATACCAACTCTCTCTTGATCTGCTTTCTGTATCGCTTAGTGAACTACATCTCTCAATGACCACTATCAAGGTGATGTCAGGAACTCTCTGAGAATTCATACATGTTGATAATAGAGTTGCTCTTCACATGAGAACTCCTCTATCATCACGTCTACATGTATCACTGGATCCTGTTTTGTGTGTTCGTTTGATTGATTGATTAGGGTTTAACGCCGTTCTCAATGCTATTTCACTTATATGACGATGGATTGTCCACTTCACATTGTCCTTGCCTAATTACTGTGGAAAACAAGGAGGAAGCACCCCTGTGATTGCCAACGCCACATCATATGACTTACTCATATACCTGATAGTAGACCGACTTCAAGGGTAGATCAGAGTAGGATGCCTATGCGCATATGCTAACCACTAAGTCATGGTTGTGGGCCGGAACTTGTTTTCTTAGGTGTTAAATGGTCTACATGAGCTCAATTGTACATGTCCATAATATGACATTTTTTTGGTTCATTTTTGGTACTCAAGGGTATTTTATTTTTTTTTTCACAGTAAACAAAAAATCTGTCCATTAACCCTGTAGCTCAGTCGATAGAGTAACAAGAGGCTCAAGTTTGAATCGTGGTGAAGGTAAGCAAAATTCTCTACATCAAAAATATACATAAGGTGTACTTGGTCTGTACTTGTCTGATGCACAATGACAGATCCAAGGTGTAATCCTCTCAGATTCCCTTGTTAGATTTAAACCCCAGTTAAAGAACTTAACATTACAAAAGAAAACAGAAAACAAATCTTATTTTAATTATTAAATGCATTTTGAGTCCATGAGAAAATTTTATCATGAACTTTCCATCTGTAGCAATGTAGTTTACTTTGAGGGGAAGGAAGGACAGCTATATAAATAATTCAAACTATCCAAATTGAAACTAGTTTGAGAAAAATAAAAAACAGAGTGGATGAATTATCTTGGGGGAGTTAAACAGTAACACTTTGTTTTGACAAATGTTCAATTCTCTTGTCATTGATCAGCATTAGTAAAGAGGGTGCAAGACAGAATATTTAATACCATGCATAAGCCTTAACAATTCATCAGAATACACTGCTGAAAATACTCTGATAATTGAAGTTCTTATTTCACTTTATCACACTGAAACATAAAAAAAATCTTGTCGCATGTCCATTAATTACATGTATAATATAAAATTGTATCATTGCCTATGAACAATTGTACACTTTCATTTTTAAAAATGTTCTTGGCACAGTTTTTCACCTGAATTTCCGTGCTGGCTTATAGAAGATTCACAGTATCAAATTATGTGCGGCTTATAAAAAGAGATAGTTTATGAGAGATGGGGAAATATGAAAAAGTAAGCTAACATTTTTATGATAATGACAAATGTGCTTTTCATGGTAGAGTGCCAGAGAACCCTCCAAAGTGTTTATCTGAATTGTCTGAAGAACAGACAGAAATTTTCGGACTGCTGAGAGACCTAATACTGTCCCTGGTAACACCTTTAATTAATAATAATGAAGGTTAGTCCTGTGGCTACTGATTCCAGCTATGTAAGGTGTTGACATACGCCACAATGATCTTTACTATTCTTGTGAAACAGCTGTAATTCTATTTCCAACCAGTAACACATCAGTGTCACACCTAGCATTACAAATGATAACAATATAATTCAGGTGGCACAAGGAAACCTAGCAACCAAAGTGGCACAGGGAGACCTAGCAACTAAAGTCAAACAGGCAAACCAAGAAACCAAAGTGGCACAAGGTGACATAGCAACCAAGGTAACACAGAGTAACCTAGCTGCCAACGAGGCACAGCTAGACCTAGCAACCAAAGTGACACAGGGAGACTTAGCAATCAAAGTGAGATAGACTGACCTAGCTGCCAAAGTGTCAGAGGGATACTTAGCAATCAAAGTTACACAAGGGGGACATTGTGCTAGATAGGACAGTCTCCATTAGAATCACGTCTCATTTATACAAACATGGTATCTTCTTTTTAAAAAAAAAATGGACTGAAAAACCTCAGTAAGATCCCCAGTGGATGTAGTTTTTTCTTTCTCTATATTTATAAAAAAAAAAATCTCTCCTAATATGCTACAACAAGACTGGTAGTGCTGTTCCCATAGTGAATACCTTTGTTGTGTGAGAAATTTGAAACTCATGCTGAGAAAACAAGTGTATTAGAAGATTTGCTCTGTGAGAGTTTATTCCTGTGTTCATCCAAGCAATCAATAAGTGCCAGGACTATTGTTA
Organism: Mopalia kennerleyi; assembly: GCA_034783855.1. Lineage (NCBI taxonomy): Eukaryota > Metazoa > Mollusca > Polyplacophora > Chitonida > Mopaliidae > Mopalia > Mopalia kennerleyi. The sequence goes on from JAVFBX010197431.1 coordinate 10,781, forward strand.
GTCATTCATCACAGACTCTCTGATGTCTGACAAAATTACACATAGAGTAGACACGAGAAGAGCCAGTCCAGAGTTCGAAAAAGGTTTTACCTTCAGCTTGATTCCTCCTCGTCCTCAATTCTCTGAAGATTGCTGATTTCATCTTGACGGTCGTGACAGAGAATTGTGTTTCACCAAGCGATAGAGAAGAGAGATTAATAGATCAAGTGATCAGCCTCTTCATTTGATTAATAGTCTGTCAGAAATAAGTCTGCGGTTTAAGATGGAAGTAGTTTCACACCATCCTCTTTATTTGATAAATAGCCAGTCGGCAAAAGATGGACGCTCTTAGCTGCAGGGGGCAGTTCCCCACCAATCCGATTTGAAAAATGATAGGAAAGTGGTTAGGTGTTTGCGCCTCCACGACTAATGGAGGTCTAATATCAGCTCTTGTTGTCGCCTCACTCTATCATCCAATCAAACTCTATAATCCCTTATAAAAGGGGCTTTAGCACAAGCAGAGCCTTCTACTTCACATTGACTATTAATATCCTGCTCAATTACAAATTGGCACACTTCTGTATCCTGCTCTCCTCCAGGATTAACCTCTTCAATTTGATGCTCATTTCTACAAAGTTACTTTTCTTCTTGTTTGCCCATATGTTTGGTTATGGTTTTGTATACATACTTTAATGTCCTCGTGTATATTTGAGAAGTGGCCTCCAATAACATATGGCCTTTCATTATTTAAGGGTGTTTTGTGGATTATTGATCAGAAGCATTTCTAAAATTTGAAGTCAAACTACATGTATACCTGATATTTCTTTGATGTGGTTTTGGTTGACAATGATGGTATACCACATGAAATTATGTCGAAGTTTATAGTTAACTATTAATTATTCTAGAAATCAAATAACTTAACCTGAAACTGAAAGTTCACACAGGAGAACATTTCTTCAATGCTTAAGATTTCTAGGTCTCCAAATAAAGAATTCATTTTATAAATTTTGCTAATGAGACAATTTTATCGATGAAAAACTGCAAATTAATTTCCCCAGTTTCTTGTCAGATATTTTTTCTCTGCCTAGTGTGGGGAGTTGTATTAAGTCTTGTGGTAACAGAATACAAAGCTGATGATTGAGTATAGACAGAGGTGACCTCGGGTCAGCGATTGATCTTCTCACGGTGCAGGTGTTTTCATCAAGTGAAAGTTTGACTTTTACCAACTCAATATCTCATCCTTCTTACTTCAACTCCAATTGCTGATTCCACTTTGACCCTCAAGACAGGGAATTGTGTTTGAACAACTGATAAAAATGGCCAGCTAATACATCCACTAACCAACTTGCCGGTTTGATTAATAGTCAGCCAGCCACAGGTCACTGGTTTAGATTTTTGGTTTGCTTGCGCGCCTCTCTTCTTTTGGTAAGAAAAGTCTGACATTCAACAGACAAGGCTTCAATCCAGGCTTTGAAGGATACAAGGTCACATAGTCATCATCAGAGAGTATTAAATTAGGTGAAAAAAATTATGAATTACCCAATATGAATTTTGTGACAGATTTTCACAATTTATTGAGAATTTCGTAAAACTGGTCTTCTATAGGTCTACATTTATAGAGTGTCCATTTTAGTCAAGGAGATTTTAAGCAGCATACTTTTGTCCACTTAGTTGACCACTTTGTTCATGGGCTGCTGCTTAATTACATTGGTCATGCCATGCTTCATCTAGCTTATCTCAGACATGAAATAAGTCCCTCTTCACTCTGGTTAAACAAGTCTTAGTTGCAATATAATTTGTATCCTTAAGTTTAAGTATATAAAACCACTTTTATGTAAATAGTTTCCCTAAATGGTCAGGTACACTGAGCAATATCTATCTGAAGAGGTTTTAACCAAACAACCGATGGAACTCATTCCTAATGCTTGAAAAACCCCAAACACTATAGCTGGATGCATCACAATATACAACCTAGTACAGAAGACTGATAAACAAAATATCCACTTCACATGTACATAGCTAGGTTAGCGAGCATGGTGTTTATGTCATATTCAAGTTAATTTCACGCACATACATGACAATAGTGTCATATGTATAATCAACTTCACTGGTCATAGACGAGCTA
>JAVFBX010197442.1:0-12884 GCA_034783855.1 Mopalia kennerleyi
CCCACGCATCCAATCAATCGCTTGGAAGCCGAGTCCCATTATACCTGAGTTATCTGCCAAGGGTTGTAATGCAGAGTTGCTCGGATATAAAACCTTTGGCTAGAGAAGATGGCGATAAATGCGCAGACAGTAGAAACCAAAAGAGTTGTTTGAGTCAAGAGTTCAGATCCCTACATTAAAAATGTATGTATCTAAATAAATGTTAAACTTAAAATAGTATACACCATGAACAAACTTACCTTATAGACTATGTGCATGGGGAAAGAAGTGTAAGTCCTTTACTAAATACGTGACTTTTCGTTTTATACTAAGTTCAGCTGAACTGTATTCGCAACAGCCTGTCTGTGAACGAAATTAATCAATAGCCGTTTGTTTCAACAACTGTTTTAGGTTTGCCGAAAATAATCTGTTGTCAGTATTTGTGTTATTCATCCAGCTATATAGCCTGCAGTAGGTGCAGTACACATTATATAATAATATAAATGTCCGATTTAAGCTAACAGGTGTGACCCCGCTGATGCATCACAGGCTTACGCAGTTTAATACACACTGTTCCGTTATTGTTTTTTCAGTAAGAGTTTGAGTATTTTGAGTATGGAATCTTTCAAACTTGAACAGCCGTAGTCAGTATTTTGACTAATTTGAAAGCTATACTGTCAGATATAATGTGTTTACAGTGTTACAACTGTAGGGTCTATTGACTGGGCCGGGTTTACCAGTAGGTATGGTAGGCCATTGGTCTGGGATCCACGGGTGTCCGGGTGAACCACTGGACAAATTGGATACTGAAACTTGACAAAAATTATATAAATATGGGGGCATACTGATGAGTTTGCCCTGGGACCTATAAGTAGCTTAATTTGTCCCTGCATTTTAACGAACACTACTAATGATTTCATAGAAATCTATACTCACTAAAACGAGTTTCAAAAAGCGTCCCATTACAACGGAGCCATTTTATTTTGACTAACATTACACATTTACACAAGTTGAGTATATTAACAGCATTTCACCTGCAGTTGCTTCCATCGAGATTCGAAACCGGGACTTTTGGGTTACAGGCTCAACACTACCGAATCAGCTACACATTTATGTACATGAACAACCCACAAACAACTCGGGATTAAAATCAATTTTGAAACCGTTCTCTGTGAGATTATCTAGAACATGATTTATCGGTTTGAATTGATCGACGTCCCAGTGCTTGAGTGGTCACTATTTAGAAATATATATATAGGCACCACTGCAAACATTCTTTAATAATTCGATGGCAAGAGTTTACTTTACCTTTACACATTTGAGAGGGAAACACTTTGTGGCTCCGGCAATCGTGGGGGTGATTTTTACGAGGTTGCATCACTATTATTTCACCGTATTGAATTGTTTGAGTAATAAATTTTAAACCCCAATCCCTCCCCCACCCCCCCCCCCCCCCTCTCCAAAAAAATAAAGAAAAACACAAAAAAACAAACACATAAAGTTTAGCTTAGCATCTGGAGCTACATTAATACTACCCTTAGACTAAACCCTGGTGCATACTTTCAACTGAGTATAAGGTTTCGGGTGCAATTAAGCCTTAAGAACATTAAGAATTAATTCAGAAAGTCAGAATTAATTAGTTTAGCCATGATAGCCGTTTCCGTTGTAGTTTTAGATTTTGTGTGCACCCGATTCCCATGAGCCTTTGTCGGGGAAGCAACAAATTCTGACCTTGAGACCTTGATGTCAACCAACAAAGGCGCATGGAAATTAGGTAACAAGACGGCGGGAGAATTGAAATAGCTGGGATAGAGAAAAGTTTGGACTTTATACAGGCGACAAAATTGCTGAGTGCAGGTAAGGAGCTTTAAAATGAAAGGGTTAGGTATATCGACACGCGTTTTTGACGTTGATGTCGTTTGAAATGACATTTCTGTGTAGTTTGGATAAGAAATTGCAATCTGCAAGACATTTTTGATGAAGCTGTACCGTCAGTATTGCATATACGCTAAATAATGACGGTACCTGGATCTAGAATTAATAGGATGTGTATACTATACCGTTTTATCAAGTAGAGGACGCTATTTGGATGGACTGGTAGTTCAAATATTCAGCATGGTTATTGTCGCAATTATACACGTAAAGATAATTGATGTCTGAAACGAATAGTTTTTTTTAATCAGCATTGGTTAACCATGAAATACGAGATGCCTTTGTACAGCGTAATTTCTGTCATATAGCAATTCGTAATACGATTAAAACAAATATAATTGCATAACAGGTAAACCATTTGGCCCTCATAAAGTGATATGGACACCTTCATACCTCATGCTAGCAAATTGTATTTTTTTTCTTTGATCGTATACACATATATAGATCGGCTCAGAAGTCGCAGCTTTGTTAAATTTCAAAATAGTTTAGAACAATGCAAACGTTACAACTCAATTGAATACAGCAGAACAATGCAAAGCATAAATTAATCGAATACAGCTGATAACCAATTGTACCTATCTAAAGTCTTTGATCGTATTGTCAAATTAAACTCTACACAGCATGCATTACACCACGACAGCGACATATGTTGTAAGGCCTGGCTCATTTGCTACCACAACAGGGATTGTGGTAACAGGGATTTATGATGCTACTATAAAAGGATTTATATCAACAAAATGCATTTTCAAAGGCTATAATGCCTTGGTAAAAGTCATATAGGGAAAATAAGCCGGTCTTGCTGGGCCCCTCGGGCTTAAAATGAACCATTTTTTTTATCGCTTGGATTAAAAGTTAGGTATTCAAGTTATATGTTGGCGAAAAAAATCATTCGAAATTCTAATTCCAAACAGTGAAATTGGAGCCTATAACCTAGTTCTCTGTTGATCATAATATTCAAGACACAAAACTTTAATTGTCTATTTCTGGCACTTTTATCAAGGCGTATTTCTAGACTATTCATGTTAGAAACGTCAATTTGTACCGTTGTAAAGAGCACAATGGGATTTATTAAACGGTGCCGCATTTTTTAGAAGTTCATCCTTGATTATTTTTAATGTTTTCTGAAAGTTGTATTTTACATTTTTACCAGACTTTCCAAGGTGGGATAGGCAAAAAAAAAATCCACTGGGATCGTTCAAATCAAAATTTATAGAAATGAGGCACCGTGTACTAGATCAATTATATTCTACTTGGTTAATTAATTTATTGAGTCTTGTCAAACCATGAAAAATGCAGTCTATTTTTTTCTGTTGACATTAACTCATTTTGCATCATTTTTAGAAATAAATATAGGATTTTCACCACATTGACCAAGGGGTCCAGCAAGACCTTAACTGTATATATTTGTAAACTTATTAACTGTATACTTTGTGAATAACTTCCTGTTGGCAAGCCTCGTTCTAGTTTTTTCAAACAGATGAATTTAAAACTGTAATATAATCGAAAAAATACAGTTTGTTTGTTTACTTGTTGTTTAACGCCGTACGTAATGTTATTTCGCTCACATGACGGAGTGCCAGCCCAATGGTTGAAAGAACCGCCCTCGACACCACTGGCAACAAACAAAGACAAGACAGAAAAATCCAAAGAAATGATACCAAGACATCACAAACATCGGCGTCAGGCTGCCCCTTAAGGTCTTGCTGGACCCCCTGGGCTCAAAATGAACCCACATTTTTGTATCGCTTAGATTAAAGGTTAGGTATTCAAATTATATGTTGGTGAAAAGCATAAATCGAAATTCTATTTACAAACAGTTCAATTTAAGCCTATAATTTAGCTTTCCCATGATCAAGTATTCAAGTCGCAAATCTTGAATTACCAATTTCTGGTACTTCAGTTTTAAGCCGACACTACATTTTCCATGACGCATTTCTAGAAAACTATTCATGGTAGAGACTTCAAATTTTCAGCATTGTAAAGAGCAGTGCGATCTAGTAAACGGTGTCTCATTTTTTATAAGTTCGTCTTGGATTTATTTTAATGTTTTCTGAAAGTTGGATTTTACATTTTTATAAGACTGTTCAAGGTGGGATAGACAAAAAATCAACTGTGATCGATCTAATCAAATTTAAAAAAAATGAGGCACCGTTTACTAGTTCAAGGACTATTCTACTGGGTCAACTAGCCTATTGAGTCTTATCATTATTGCACTTCGAGAAATAAAACTTTAGTCTATTTTTTCCAGTAGACATTTACTAATTTTGCAATATGTTTAGAAATAATAACTGGATTTTCACATCATTCATAAATATGTAATCCTGAGTATCCAAGCTTTCTCAAAATATATACATATATATGGTCCAGATTTATACTCTTGTGTATGATAGACTTAATACAGCAGGTGTTCTGAAAATCGACCAAGGGGTCCAGCAAGTCCTTAAACGTATGTGTTATTCAAAGAGCGAGTGTAATATGTATGCAACAGATTAACATTACGCGTGGATGGCCACCTTGTGCAAACGACGTGTTGTTACAGATTCTGTCCAATGCTTACATAAGCAAGCGGACACATAAGTGACCGAACGTGTTTTCGATCAATGACGTCAGTCCCGCCTGTGAAAATAACTAATTAACGGCTATGCTTACTCGAATGAAACTGAAATGCAGATGTTTGTCTTTGAAAAAATGCAATAAAACAAATAAGTTTAGGTAGAAAAACAATTGGGTTTCCCTTTAAGCTCAGAAGGCACCAGGGTAACACTCGCCTTTTCGAGGCCAATTTGTGGCTATTTCATATTTCATACCTTTGTCTTCGAATATACAGACATAAGGGTGTTTGGTTCCACAGTCAACAATACTGACGTCCCCTGTGTCTCTATCAAACAAGCTACACTCCTCTCCAGCCCCAAAGAGACGAGTCACCGCCTTCCAGATGTTGATCCAGAAGCCATTCGCTACTTTATACTCATAAGTCCAAATCGTATTACTGAAACAGACAGTGAACATGAACACATTCTAGTAAGTGCACTTCTAAATACGTGATGTTATTGTGAAAAGGTTTTCCTTTGTATTAAATTAGTTCTAATATAGAACTATAATAAGGTTTATGTATATGTTGCATCCAGCAATAGCAATAAAAATGCTTATTTAGACACAATACTGGTGTATGTCAACAGATAAGGCCGATTTAACATTATAGTTCAGCATACCCCCAGTGCTCATGTTACCCTGAATTATACTTATTTTGCTTCTTCCAGAGATGTTAACGGAAATAATTGGATATAATTCACACATACAGGTAATATAATTTTTGGTCGTACAAAAGTTTATCACCCTTAACCTATATAATTTTTTGTCGGACTAGCAAGAAAAGTTAAAATAATACATGATGAAATCATAGAAATTGGGATGAACATGTTACTATATATTTTTTTGTCAAACTCAATGGCTAACAAGAATTGATGCATGATTAAGTCATAGAATTTGGGATGGAAATGTAACAAAACATTTCATTTATCTAACAGGCAGAATAATACTTATTTTACTTCTTCCAAATGTGTATACGGAGTTATTGGATATAATTCATACATAGAAAAACGGAGAATGATTTCTCTAGCTTCTGGTCGTAAAAAGTTTATTACCTATAAACTAAATAATTGTTTGTAGACTTTGAAGGACAGTTTTAACTAATGCATGATTAAATCATAGATAAACATATAATTAAACACGGCCCATAACGTTATTTCTCTTACATTTCGTGGACTCCACTGTATGGTAACACAAACACATCCATAAAAATTTGTGCGTTTTGTTTTGTTAGGAAATTTAAATTCTTCCATTACTTATTAACGGTAATATCTCTATATTTCCAAAATACTGATCTCTTCTTGAAGCCGATATTGAATTTACAAAATATAATTGTTACATACACCGTATGGCAATTACAGCCTTAAACGGGATATAAATTCAACCAAGCTGTTGTAAGACAATGTCGAAAAAATTAAAATGCTGACTTATAGAGGAAGTGCCAATACAAACAACATGAAGGCATATGATCTTTATTTAACTAAAATATTAACATGTGAGTTCAATTGGTCCAATATTGTATTCATGTGTAAAACAAACCTGATTGGGGGTCCGAAGATATTAATCAACTGCGTTTCTAGGAATCTATACACTGGTCGTTTGTCCACCATCACAATATCTCCATTGGTTGCCTCGCATTGAGATCTGGCGTCTTGCCAAGTTTTCTTCTCGTGACTGATCGTGTAACATTGGCCGCGAAAAATAGTTCCATCCGGGCACGCAGCAGCTACGACTGCGTCGTCTACAAAGAAATTTAAGCTGAAACGTTGGTCGTACATTCGGCTGTGCATTTTGACGTACATTCCTGTTGTCCACTGTTAAAACACTTCCCATCAAGGCTGGTGAATCTGTTTGTTTCTGTGTAGTCCTACTTGTTGAAATTAGTTAAATAACCTTGGTCATCGCGTAAAGCAACAATTGATCAATCAACCAATCCTTCTAGAAACGGTGCGTTAATCGGACAATGTACATGCATGTTATAGACTTTTGCAAATAATGTTTACAGAACGAATCTCTTGAGGTCTAAAGTGCTCTGAAACACACTTATTGAATTCTACGTAGTAACCAAAAGACAACGAAATCCACTTTCAGATTTTCACAAGTTGCAGCGTATTCTAAACTGATGAATGGTAATAATTCCTTTGAGGTCTGCAACTTTGTCAAAATAAAGGCAAGATCACACTATATGGGCCTGCAAATCGGATTTAAATCCCTTACCATCACACATCATTTATCGATAGTGTATAACTTTCTTCCCGTTGTTGTCTCGGAATTGTTAAAGAAGGTCTCTGTGTGATGGCATTTTCTTTCAGGAATCGTATTAGCCCAGCCCATCCCGATCTTACCAAAAGTGACCTTATAACCCCCTACCCATTTAAATCAGAATTTAATCAATATGAATTATATGATAAGCATTCAGGATTTAGTTGAGCACCGGTATTTGTAGCACGATCGCAATCTTACTGTTACTCGATATGTTCTCCAGAAAATAATCTCTAGTAAGTGAAATGACATTATAGGATAGTATGATTGGACCTCATAAAAAGCTTCTATATATAACAATTCCTTGACCTGAATAGCTCTTTCTCTGTTTCATTTAATGCTAATTTCTTCATATATACTCTCCGAATGCATCAAGTATGTAGGCTTTTGTATATCCAATACTTACGTTGTTCACAAAGAACGTGCAACTTGTTTTTCTTGGGCTCATTTTTCCACATAAACCCAGCACCAGCGTTAAGAGTCAGGAAATCCTTTGGTGCCCAGACTTTCCAGGTTCCCTCTGGTTTACCGGATGCCCAAAAGGTCGACTGAAACAAGTCACCGGATCCTGTCCACTGCCATTTACCGGACTTTTTTCTTCCGCCAACCCATACATCACCTACAATGCACGTGTTTCATCAGCAATACTTTGGTAAACTTTCTCTTTCGCTGAAGCATTCGAAAATTGATATACGGATTCTTCCTTTCCTAACAAAATATTAAATGTTATTCTAACAGAGTTTTGACGCATTTAAATTATTCTGACGTCATTTTCAAACATGTGTGTTATTTCGACATCGTTTAAGTATAAACAGTAACCTGACGCTGCTGTCAAGCACCGCGGTTATTTTGGAGTAATGTAAGTCTCTTGTTGTTGGCAAAGGACATAATTCATCTTCGAAAGCGGGTCCGCTATCATGTTCAAAACATGGAGGTGATCATTTGCCGATATATTTAACCGTACTGTATGAATTTTCGAGGATCTTTAACCGTACTGTATGAATTTTCGAAGGTTTTTGTAAATTGTAGCTTTGAAACCATTCCAAGTGTGACATTATTAACACCAGAGTATGTCTTTTCTATATTTGTTCCTCAGATAGTTTTACTATCACCACTTTTAAGTTCTTGACAATTTTTCATGTTTTTCAACTTTCTTGGGAAATAATGTTAAAGTGTCTATGCAGAAATGCTTTGTCACACATTTGTGTGTTCTTTAGTTTGTCAACATCCGTTTCCGATGTGCCATTAAAAGCTGGCAAAATACTAATTGAGTTGACTAATAAAACGAACATATCTTTGTAATTAATAGTTTGGCAACAGGCTGTAAAATACGGTTTAAATTGTGTTCAAATCATACCTTGGTTTGGTCTGCCCTTGAGAAACCGTTGTACTTCCGTTAGCTTTTCTCGCGTTGGAGTTTCCACGAGACCCGATCCTGCGCTGGAACAAAACTTATCTGCGTCTTCAAATTCCATGGCCTCGGGACTCACAAGGTAACATGTCTGACCCGAAGGTGAAAAGGGTTCTTTGCAAACTGACCAAAACAAACAACAACCCTAAACTAATAAATACATAACACTCAGAGAAAAACAGTGTTTAATTGTTCAACAAAACGGGAGTCTCAACTAGATCACCAAATTATCATTAGATTGTGAAATCAGGCTTAAATGCAAGATTGTGAAAATAGTTTTAAAACTCCAAGTTTAGCAACCAGGGAAAGTAGAAATGATGGCTGGTACGTAATGATAGGGTATTTCTATTTGGGGGTTTTAGATTTGTTTAAATGACATGGAGTCAATGTTCTTCGTGGACAGTACAAGGGTCATCGTTAATTAGAGCAATCGATTGGTTAAATTAATCGTTTGCTTCATTACATATACAGGCAATGATTATGATAATGTTTTGGTTTATTTAAAAGGATAACGTACGCTGCAACGAGCACTATTAGTTGTGTTTGCCATGTGCCTAATCATAGACAGCTTCTATTGGCATTATTTTACATATGTGAAAAAGAATTTAATATATGTGGTATAAAGGTAGAAGTAATAAAACGGTTTGCCATACGCTTCAAATGTTTTCAAAAAGGGATTTGGATTTCGTAAAACAAAATAAAGTATGTATGCCTTCCAAACCCTCTGTGTGTGTTTTTTTTTAACGAAAGAGCTTATTGAACGAGCCATATTTAATTAGAACAATATATTGATTTTGAATTTGAGTTCATTGTAGAAACTTCACCTCAACAGCAGTATACTGGGTGCTCCAAAAAGAAAAATTCAGCGTATGTTCGTCTAAGTGTCATATAACGCGAAATCATGCTTCAAAACATGTCTTAATGCATGAATGTGCGCAATTTGATACCTGGGTGCGTAGGATGGCGAAACAGTTGTGTGAAAAGATGGAACACCGATTTAAGTTTAAGTTAACCAGTTACATGAATATAAAATTAGCAAACTATTTAAACCTTCATTATAAAACTTAGTGATTTACTTTGATATATAAATTTCCATTTATCGAAAAATCACTCCTGAGCATTGGATATCAGGTTACACTTTTCTCGAAGATCAGATTAAAACCACACAAACCTATGCGGAAAAACAGGTTTTCATATATCTTAGAATATTTCTAAAAGGCAATCACCTTGGCATATGGATGTAGATTACTTAAAATCGACGAATCACCTTATGATCTTAGAATATATATATATGAAATTACGATATTACCCATCTGAACGTCGATGTCATGTCCCTGGGATTTGAGGTAATCCTTAGCGGTAGAGGCCACTCGGAAGATTTTGCGTTTTCTGGAATTACCCGATTTGGCATCAGTCATTAAAAAGATGTAAGCTAGGGTCAATGCCCATGCCAGCCATGGGACTCGGGCAAACATGCTTGTGGTTTTCCAATCTGCCAATTCCTACTTATGCTCATTGCATACTGTAAAATCGTCTTCATTCAAAGGGAGTTTTAATAATTGCAATTTGAACACGTGACTCCATCGTCCAATAAAGAAAACCCAATTGCTTTTACCATCTGGTATTTTATATTAACGATTTTTTACACTAAAGATCAATCCGCAAACGTGAGGAATCGTGACTTTTAAGATTTGAGAACTAAGTTCATATATTAATCCCCAGTATTTGCTTGTTTCACATTTAGTATTAACCTACATTATTAGGGTACCTTTATTTGATGCAAATGATGAGCTGGGGTCGAGTCTTGAAATTTGCATGGGCATTCACGCCGTACTTTTTTTTGGGGGGGGGGGGGGGCAGAGATGTTCCCTGGCAAGATGTCCATCTGATTAATTAGAAAACTGTCATCTACGCCACAGGCGATACACATTGATAAATGTGGCGCAAAATACAAAAAGAGGACGAAATACTTGGCGCATTCCAACACATGGTACAAGTTGACAGCAACAAAGACGCCGCAATTTTGATTATTTTAGTGTTGCCACATCGACGGGAGAGCACATCCACGGCGGAACGTTCCACCGTATCGTGATATTCAGATACGCGTTCGTCGTTCAGCTGAATGTTTGGTTTCTCTCACGTGGTTCAATAGTTGAAGCCTATATAGCTGCCAGGTGCCTGAGGAACTCCTTGGGCCTGCGGCTATATGTCGTTAATCACTATATTACACATTAACCGCTGGTCATTATAGCCGGAGTTTTTAGGTAAAATCATTTAACACTCATCAGGTAGGCCTACCTTACAGATTCCATTGCACTATGACTTTTTGTTACCTAAATCCAGACATTGACTTCAATTGGATTCTTGGTCTCAATCGTTGTCAGCTATCCACCATATGCAGCATATTCTGCACGGATGCTATGAAGCGTTTTTTTTTTGGAGGATGCGATCTGTCAGAGTAGAATTTCTTGAAGAGAGGCAACAAACATGAATCTTATTAACGGTATGGGTCAATTCAGAGTCTTAACCGTCACCAATAGTTTATCGTCAATGTATAACCTTCTTTCCAATGTGGTCCAGAATTCGAACGAGAAAGCTCGGCGGTATTGCCTTTTCTTTAAGAAAATGTAAACGCAGAGCCAAGGTATAAGCTTTAGTTTCAAGCAGTACAGCAAAATCAAGCCAACCTGTAAACTTATTATTGTTTTGTGGATGAATGTCTTCCCTTAAAAAATATATAACAGTTGAAAATAGACAGGAATGCAATACGTTTCAAGATAAGGAATGTCCGTAGAGCACATGGATGTTGATAAGACCGTGCCCAGTTACCATATAACTTTGAAATCAAGAGTAAACACAAACTCGTGTCATGTCAAATTTTAGCTAACTCAATACCATCAGGTCTACGACTCTTTTATTTGTTGAATTATTTAACAAGTAAACACAGATATGATTTTCAAATCCCCATCAGCACACAATCATCAAAATCAGATGGAGGAAGTCCTTTAAGACGATAAAGTGATTGGAGTGACGAATAAGTCACAAGAACGTTCCGATTGACGTTAAGAGTAAGCAAATGTTAGTGTTGGCACACATCAAAAGTCTATCCTAGTCAAATCTTATGTCTTATGACACAAAATACGCAGATTGGCGTCATATTACCCCTTAGCTCTGGGGTCAGCAAGACAACAGGAAGCTCCCTCCCAACCTCCCGCCCTGAAACAATGGACGATTCTGTTACAGATTGAGCCCTGAGTGACACAGACAAATCCAGAAAGCACCTAAATATGACCAAAAACATATCAAGTTACAACTGGCAGCATTCCGAAGTCATAAACTTACTTTGTCTACCATTTGCAAGACAAAACAAACATTGCGCCACACCGTCATGGTTTAATTTTCAATTGTATATTTACACTTATAAATTGGGTAGGATAGTTTTGCTAGGAACTGTGCTCAATGTTTTAATGTTTTCTTCAGTTGCTTTAACATGAGTTATCTATAAAGCCACAACATAAATCTGAAAACCTGGGAAAAAGCTTTCTAAATTACAATCCGAGAATGTGTAAAGGTAATAAAATCTCTAAGGCAACAATTCTGAATGGATCACGTTCAGTCCAACCTTTTGCAACACAGTCGAAACTCAAATTCTGGATTCAAGGAGCCACCTGTAAAAATATTAGACTATAAACCAAACTCTATCCTATCCCATGTGGCATTTTGTTAAATGGAATACTTCACCAAGCTTAATAGGAATCTGAATGTCAGTTTTTAAATGGCAGCCCGGGATTAGATTGGCCCATTCAGCTGTTGGTTAGTATACACCTAGGTCAATCTTAAGCACCAATTGGCTAGAATATTTGTACAAGGTTTGATTAAATGGCATAAATAGCTTTCAAGGGCAAGAAACCAAATTAATACTTCGGTACCAGGTTCTCATATACAATTCACTGAAAAGTCCATCCTCTGGGTACAAACAAATCACATTTCATATAAATCCCAAATCCATCAGTCTAATAACTGAAAATATTTGCATCCATTATAGGAGCGCATGTCTTTGGCTGACGTCCTTCAGGTTCTCTACAAAACAGCCGTCGTCGCCACTTGGCCCAATCAGAATATGGAATCGCATTTAATTCCCGTCACCAGTGTTCAGCTGCTCGCTTTATCGCGGAGAACCTAAACTACTTCAGGCAACGATATACTCCGAGTCTCTCTTATAAATCATATTAATCCATAAGTTAAATATGGGTAATTTCCATTATCATAACCTGATTGTTATCATCCATTAAAGAGGATCACAAGCACCAGTTGAGTCATCAAATCCTGTGCTTCTAAGTTTGTCTGCACTCTGGATGGTCAGCCAATTTTGAACTATCCAATGATAGATCAGTGAAGTCTGCAGTACACTGGATTCGATGATTCAAGTGGTTTCGGTGTTCCTCTTTAATGGGTGATAACTAGAGTTATGATCGGGTTCGAAACATCAGATTGTTTGTAGTGCATTGGACAGAAAATGTTTTACTAATGTAGAAAACAGTTTTTGGGTGGTCTTGTCCTTTAACCTGATGAAGCTATTTGTCCAAGTTTGGGATTACTTCGTGAAGTCTCGAGTTCATTACACCATATTTTTCATCATCTTCTCTAGCCAAGGGTTTTATATCCGAGCAACTCTGCATTACAACCCTTGGCGGATAACTCAGGTATAATG
>JAVFBX010197453.1:0-12883 GCA_034783855.1 Mopalia kennerleyi
AAGGTTTTGGGTTCGATTTAATGTTTGAAATATTTTTGTAAATTGACTTATCAGAAAGCCAACTGTGCGTTAATGGGCCAAATGACGGCCATGTTCTTTTTGAAAAGTTTAACATGCAGTGCGGACAGACTATTTAGCCGTGGTCGAAGTAAACGCGAGAAGAGTCTGTCCACGCGAGACTAGGAAGAATGTAGCCCTAAATCCCACACATCAAGATGGCTGGAGGTATCTTGAACAGCTTAATTGAGGTTAAAACGCGCCACTGGTCTTTTCAGAAAACAAGCGAAATTATTCATACCGAAAGTCACGTGTCATTGTCCGCTTAAACTGTTCGTTTTCTGACTACATACACTCAGGCGCCACTACTCGTTTCAAAGAACAAGCGTGCTGATATTCTGAATAAATATATCACAATATGAAGGGATTCGACCGAAATTCATTGATTTACATTTAATCAGGCGAATATTATTTTTTAATTGCTCTTGCTCAAGACGTAATAGGTATGATTTGTTGGTGTTGGCATGCGTCGCTCACTGTAGTGACTATCGAGTGAATCAGTTGGCGCAGACGGCTGAAGGGCGCCGTGGTCTTCCAGTTCCAAGTACTCTGGAAATATTGCACTGTATTGATTGGGTGTGGCGTTTCTCGGACTGAGCCGACCATTGAGATAATTATACGGACCAGAGTCATTGCTGTGATGAAAAGTTTTTCCCGCCATATGGTTCTTCACTGTTCTCAATGTGGGAAAATATCTCCTGTTTGTTCTAGGAGGAACAGTAGCATTTTGAAATAGTGTATGTTCTGTAAACATGTTAAGATGACGCCTCCTTTCACACACATTTCTCACACCTTCTCCCACATATTCTGTAATTTTTTCTATAAGCTTATGGTCTAAGGATTGAAAGTGACCACTTTTCTGAAAAATAAATTAAGACGCATTATTAAACAAACAATAAGTATGACATTGGTTTATATACATGTAAAGAATTCTTCTTTTAGGATTCACATAGGCGGATGAATTAAATTTAACGTTCCTGTACATGTAGTTATCAAAGATTTGAAATGTACTCTATCATGGCTTGACTAATATATCATGTTGACCTTAACACAACTGTTTAAAAAAAATATAACCAAATAAAAATTGTTCAATTGTTTGGTCCGTTTTAACATTGTACCCATAGTCCCACACTGTGAGGAAACCTCATAAAAACAACCCCGGCAATTGCTGGAGTTACCTGATGTGACTCCTCATACACCTAACCTGTGACTGTTTCCTTGAATACAATAGGTTAGTTGAATTCTTACCTCATCAACAACATGTCCACAATGTTCATTTACAGAGGGAAGGCAGACGTAAAAACGTTTTTCTTGGCGTACATGTGGTATTCCCTCATTGACAGTTAAATGAATACGTAACTTCCTGGATTAAAGATCTCTCTGTCTCTTTGTATTACACTGAATCTTCAAAAGAATAAAAGGAAACAAGATCTTCTGGTTTATATTTAACAGTCATGACCATAGAAAGTTGATGGTTAAATCTGCTGGGAAAATCACAGATAAAATGGATTATGCGGTTACTACATGTACTTGTGTATTTGATCTATGTATTCAACTGTCTGCCTTTCCCACTGAAAAAAGTCAGCTAACCTCTATGCACTCCATTGCCTCACAGCGAAATAAACAACCATAATTATATACTCTGTACTGTCATTTTTGGCAAGTTAACGAGGTAAATATAAGAAATGACGATAATAGACACTAGCACAACCTAAAATAAGAAATACATTGATTGACTGATTTTGTGTTTTATGCTGTGCTTAATGGTACTATGATAGCAGTGTATTCTAACAATACTAGACATTAGCACAACCAAAAATAAGAAATAAATGTATTGGAAAGGGAAATTTACAGTATATCCTAAAGCGTCAAAAGAATCTTTGAACTGCATATCACTCAAAATGGAAGAATGTTCTCCATCATTATAGACACACTATGACTAATACAACCTAAACATGGTATGAGTTTTGCTTTGTCCTTAAATCTATATTAATCAAACCAAAGAAAGCAGCATGTGTTGAGTGGGTTATCCTTCATCCATCAATGAGAGCACTATATATCAAGGAACATGTAACAGTATTCAAACTGTACCATAATGACACAAATTGGAATGATGATAAGACAACAAATGAAACCAAGGTTTTTGAAGCAGAACATGAATTCCAAATGTAATAACTATTAGTTATTTAGTTTTACCAGTGAAGGAAATCGTGGAATTTTACAAATATTGTATTATTTTACATTTTACCAAATGATAAGAAAATAGATTACCCAACTTATCCATAATATAATATACCTTGTAGTCAGGGAATCTTATTACTTCATGAACGACTAGTTTCGCTTTACATCCCATTTTCTTTGTGTCATATTTGAGAAATCTGTGCTTTCTGAATGGTTCATCCTAATAAACAGACATAAAGTTAATACAAAATCCACCAAAAAAAAAAGAGTGAACGTAATCTCATTTCTATAATGAAAAGGAAATAATTTGGATCAAATTTATTATAATCTTATAAGTGTATGTTCTATACAAAGTATTATGGGTAATAAAAAATATTTAATTTGCAATTTGTAAATGTTTTTTTAATTTATTTTTTTTTATCCCATGTACAATGTATTGTGTAATTCAGAAAATGTGTCTAATGTAATTAAATGTTACACAGAGTTTTAACCAGGATTCGAACTCGGGTATTAGCAAACAACTCCTGAAACTAAACTACTACATGTACCTCCACCACCACTACATGTGCAGTATCAAACTTATGTTTGTATAATTAATATTCTGACTTTTTCCATTGAAAAATAGCATTATGCTTCAAATTTGTATTAATGTAAATGTCTGAGATCTGAATTTAAATAACATGATTCTTAACTTTTACCAGTATTCAAATAATACTTTTGTTTTTAGATTACAGTGTTCTTGGTTGCCATGGTATGCCTAAGAAAAGGCATTTATGACTATCGAATGACTCTACTCAGAATTCTTCACAGCCAAATAAGTGAGTTTATTTTTAATGTCATAAGGGTTTATTTGCATGTATACTGTCTATTGCTCAAGCAATGTGATTTACAGTTGTAAATAATTATAAATTAAATATAAAGATCATTTAATGTCAACATCATAGTTCAAGATAAAAAAATTATAGTTATTGCATACAATTTTTATAAACATAAATTTATTATTTTATTAAATGTATTATTATATTTTTAAAGCGTTCTAAAGGTATAGGGCGTACTCTTTCAAAATGGAATGAAGAGGAAAAGAAATGGTTGAAAAACTATGTTGTCATGCAGGCCGAATTCGATGCACAAAAATGAAAGGTTTGGAACACCTGTGCAGAGAAACTGTGGGAACAATTTCATGCTAACCCACAAACTGGTATTAATAAAAGTAAGAACACTGTATATGAAAACCTACAACTAATATTTTCAAATCCAGAAATAAAATTTGATGTTTTAATTAATTATTTCTTTAAAATTTTGTGGTTTTCTAAAGAATTTATGGAACTATGTCATGCTGTTGTGTAACAGTTTTTAATTAGGACTGCTGAAAATATTGTAAAATATTCTTGGAACATCATTAATCTTTCCAGGTAGTAGCATGTTTCTTTAACTAGAATGACGCAGTGAATATCATTTAGCACTAGCAGGCACTGGATTAGCATTTTCAATGTTTCAATGTCTGGTTCTATCATGTTTTAATATATATTATAGTAAAATAATTTGTATTTTTGTTATATAAGAGACAGTTGTAGGAGATGTTACGTGAGAGTATTTAATGATGAAACAGATGTTGTGATGGTGCATACAACAGATAAAATGTGCCAAACAGACCTGAGCTTTCCCCCAACTTTCTTTGAACAAACTGAAAATAGGTAAGTGCCGGTTAAATTCCCTACTACATGTATGTATACTAGTATATTGGAAATCATGCTATTTATTAAATTTACGAAACAATAGTTTTATTACAATCAGAACCTTTATTTCTCTTTTTGTTTGTGTCATGTCATCAATTTGTATTTCCAAAAATTGTTTCATTTCATCAGATAGTTCATAATTTTAAATTTAACATTTTTAGCTAAATAAATTCTGTAGTCATCATCTGTGATATCAAACTCATCCAGAAGATTTCATGAAATAACATTCAAACTTCAGTCAACATTAATACATTATTTCAAAATGTATGTGGGTGTTTGACCATATTGCAAACTTCTTTTTATCCATTATTTATTTCTTCATGGATTTGCAATTCAACTGTTTTTTTCTCCATCAATCAACTTAATTACTTTTTTTCTGACTGACAACAGAAGATCAGTTGGTAAGCATTTAGCTTTGGTATTCCTAATCCTTCACTCTGTTGGCTCAAGATTGGGGAAAGTCATTCCCAGTTTATCTTAACGATTATCTCCCCTGAAAGGTATAGTTAATACAACCCCCAAAGTCCCTTGCTCATGTTAGTTTCTCTGGTATAATCCCAAACTTAAAACATATTTCTCTACACTATACAGTGTTAAACTCACCCAAAATGGTATTCTTAAGTAGTTTTTCTGGTATAATTGGTAGTACATCCCAGACTTCAAACATATTTCTCTACACTATACAGTGTTAAACTCACCCAAAATGGTATTCTTAAGTAGTTTTTATGGTATAATTGGTAGTACATCCCAGACTTCAAACATATTTCTCTACACTATACAGTGTTAAACTCACCCCAAACCTATTGATCACGCTATTCTTAATAAGTCTCTGTGGTATAATTGGTAGTACATCCCAGACTTAGAATGTGGACAAAATAAGTCATGGGAAGATGTCGGTTCAAATCCGACCAGGGACCAAACTTCATTACCATTGATCAGTACTCATCATTATTTGCCATTCCTCACACAAATTAAATTATCACTGTTTCATTTAAAGTGGTTTAATTGTAAAGTAATACAAGTTTTTGAATGCTCAAGTTCCAATTCAGCTGGGTTTTTTCAATAGCAGTCCCTGTTTACTTATATTTACAACAGAACTCTCAGAGAGGATGTCAACCCTATTGAAGTGGAGGGTGAACTGTCAACTGCAGCCTCGGGTTTACTCAAACTGAAAAATGACAATCTTAAAGCACAATCATGGCCTTTATGTGACACCGCTCAAAAATCACAACTGTTGAGCAGTTTGATTAACAATGACATAACCTCGTTAATAGAAACTTTGTTTTCTATTCATAATTACAAGGCGATGATGTGGCAGCATTTTCTTTGTGACATAGGAGAGTGTTGTAGAGAGTTAACTGAACGCCGTGGAAGTTATTTATATGACAAGACTTTCAGTCATCTTGTTGATTTCAGCTGGGATAAGTTGGCTGAAGAGTTTATAAATAAACACACGTATCTCACAGAAGTTCTTTTGGCTGTAGTGTTGCCCTATTCAAAAATGAGGAGCCCCTCTTACATCAATAGTTTAATTCCAAAGCTCGGAAATATTTATTCTATATTGATGTCAACTCGATTTCACGAATTGAGTAGGGCTAAGAGAATCATAACTCTTAGTCTTGCTCACAACCATGCTCATCAAAAGGTAAGCTAACAGGCCTGTGCTATAATCTTTTCCAACAGGACCTTTAAATCGGTCCTCAAAAATTTTGTGAGATAACCTAACATTTACATGTGCTGCAGCTTTGCTGATTTATGGAAGATAAAGTAAAATTGCTTTGTAGTACAGAATTCATTGATGCCTTGATTGACAAAATTTGTCCAGATCAGTAGCAAAATCCAGTTATAGACGAACACTAAAAAATTTGTTTGCTTTTCCTGCAGTTATAACTTCTGTCTAACTTCTGACAGGTTAAATTTAGATTGAAGCATACATTTTCAATATCACTTTACAAATATTTCATATCATGATTTGATATATTTTTCACAGATATATGATCATCTACAGCCACTAGGTATAACTCTAAGTCATTCACGTTTGGTTGAGGTCTTGGACATGGTACAAGGCCACTTCAACAACAAACTGATAGAAGCAGTGAAAAGTGGGAAACGATATAGGATTGTGGGAGACAATATAAATTGTTATGTGCGTGTAACCCACACAAGAAAGTCTGCTGGGAAACGATCCCACATGCAGCACTGGTTTGGTTCTGCTGCAATTATCCAAAATGTATCTTTTGATAATTTGTGCAATATTGCACCACAGTGCAACATATCAGATTTGCCTTTTACACATTTTTTGCCATCAGATAAAGATTACGACACGCTAAAAAAAGATTATGTTTGGCTGACAGGGAGGGTGCTTGTTAAGTTTTTTCCAAAGCTAAATTTTCTGCATTCAGCTGTCAAAAGAGATATAAGGGGTCAATATACTGATCAACTTTCCAATAAAAATCTAGTTATACCCCTGCCAGCCATGGCCAAAAATGAGCAAGTATACAGCGACGATATTGACATTCTGGATTCATATGAACAGCTAGTTCAGGAAGTGTCTGCTAAGGCAGGGAAGGAAATAGGTCCTGTTCAGATTGGCGGTGACCAGCTAACACGTGAAAGGTTTTCTGGGGCAAAGAGGTTAAGAGGGTGTGCTTTGTCACCATCTGAGCGTTTTGAACATCTTTCACCAATAACATTTGAACTTTTTCATTTACAGATGGCATTGTTAAAAATGTTCTATCAAATTTTATTTAAAACAACCAGCACAGAAACAGGAACCTTGCATGCAGCAAAAATTCAATTAAACAGGGATAATGTTAATGGTAAAGATGTTTTATTTTTAGTTTTATTTCCTCATTGCTAGGCTGGTTCAATAATTAGAATGTAGACAGAATGCTAGCAATTGACATAGAAACTGAAGTTTGAAGTTTAAATGAATTTGTTAGTCTATCAGCTACTTTGAAGAAAGTGTAATTTTGACAAATAGTATCAAGCATATCCACTGATAAAATGTCCCTTAGCTGCCCAGTTGAATCGTGATTGATATAGCAGCGCAGGGCATATTTTATTTGGTAGAACTGTGGATTTATTTGTGCTGTGAAGTTCTGTTTAATGGACAGTTCATTTTGGCAAATATCACAGCACGGGTTCAGTTCAGTGTCTGAATCGGAGCATCCGAAATGTTCATTTATGAATTTTCTTCTACACAACTTTGTATTCCTACAATAATCTTTCATTGATGTGGATGCACTTCCACTATCTGCCTTATTGCAGAACATAATAGCTGATGCTGGTCTTCCTGATCTACCCGATCTTCCTATTTGCTGTACATAACCTGAAACATTCAATAATTAAATTAAATGAAACTACATTACATAATGTCATTTATAAATTACAGATCCATATCTAGACTGTGGATTGGTATATGAAGTCTTTATATGGACTCCATGTCTGATATAAAGTTATTATTTTGTAGTGCTATTCCAGGTCATTTGAAATGTGATCTTGTGAGTTATCTATGGATTGTTGCAGTGTTATTATGCACACACATATTTTGTTTATTATACTCTTGGATGTGTTATCCAATGAAAACCCTCTGTACCACATGCACAAATATTGTATTTTTCATATGTTGTTTCATATGTACAGCTTGAATAAATATGGTTGCACTGTGGTCTATATTTTGTATATGTCCTAATTCTCATGTTTCACAGAGCTGACAGTGGTTAGTGTGTAACTATTATGATTGCACTGT
The DNA here is from genome assembly GCA_034783855.1 of Mopalia kennerleyi. NCBI lineage: Eukaryota > Metazoa > Mollusca > Polyplacophora > Chitonida > Mopaliidae > Mopalia > Mopalia kennerleyi. The sequence continues at coordinate 7,726 of JAVFBX010197453.1, forward strand.
GGTCTATATTGCACAAATAAAGTATTTTTTTATGTCATAATTCTCATGTTTGTGAACTGTGGTGGTTCACAGTATGTACATTGCATACAGTTCAAACTAATGTGGTTGCACTGTGGTCTATATTGCACAAATACTGTATTTTTTTATGTCATAATTCTCATGTTTGTGAACTGTGGTGGTTCACAGTATGTACATTGCATACAGGTCAAACTAATACTGTTGCACTGTGGTCTATATCTCATGTATGTGAACTTTGGTGGTTTACAGTATGTACAGTTCAAACTAAAATTGTTCCACTGTGGTCAATATTGTACAAATACTGTATTTTGTACATGAACTAATTCTCATGTTTGTGAACTCTGGTTGTTCACAGTATGTACAGTGAGTACAGTCCAAATCAATATGGTTGCATGGAGATCCATATTGCACAAATATTGTTCTTTTTATTTGTAATTATCATGTTTGGGTACAGTTCAAATCCATATTGAACATCAAAATATATTTGTTATTTCTTAGATGTTTCTGATGTTCATGTGAGTTGTGAATAGTCTATAATGTAGACTGCATTTTGTTAATACATGTATAGTTATTACTAGTATGTACATAATTTTCCCAGAGGTTTAAAGTGTGAACATTCCATGTGTATTGTGTGAATTGAGAAACTGGCAGTTTCTAAAGGTCTATCATGTGATGTGTGTTCATGGTCGTCTTATGGGTTAAGACTCAATACTCATAATCATTACTTTCAAGAGTCTTGGGACAGCCAGCATGTATCACTTGTCTAACATTTTGCAAGTCTGCTCCCATTCCTAAAGCAACTGTCGCAAATACCAGTCGTAGGGAAGTTTTCTCAAGTGGTTGTTGCAACGTGTGGATTATCTCCCAACTTCAGCTGAAACAGGGTAGTAGGTCATATAGGAAATTAAGAAGTCTTATAAAGATGAATATACTATTTGGACTGGGGATGGCAGTCTATTATACTTTTGCAGGATCAATGAGGAATTTCTGTCAATAAATTGTAACTGGACCAATCCAGATTTAAAGGCATCATTGCTTTTTCTGTGTTTTATAAGTATTACTGATTGATTTCATAATGTAAGCAAGGTCGTCCTTATCAGATACATTTACCAGAGAGTTAACAGAAAAGTATGGTGACATCACTTTGTTACCTTATCCGAATCTTTTTCAATGGAGGAGTGAAACAAAGTCACTCTTGATCTGGTCATCTCCAGTCCTAGTACTTTTTGAGACAGTTCATAACCATATCCAGCCCAGTTCATGCCTCGACAATAGACTATGGTCATGGGGAAATTTCTACCTTGCACCTTAAGGTCTTGCAACAAGGGCAAGAATACAAAATCATATGAATTTTTTGTTGACTGGGCAAAACTTGGTCTATCAACAACTATGAGGGCGATGTTTTCTTTTGTGGGGGAACATGCAATAGCAGATGGGTTATTTAAAAGAAGTTTCTTACAAATATCATCCTGACCTACTTTTGTTACAGTTGCACTCATAGCCACTACAGTCGAATCAGGAAATATTGCTCTAAGTTTATAAATTTTCAGAAACTCTGGCCTAAACTCTGAACCCCAGTCTAAGACACAATGGGCTTCATCTACAACAACAAATACTTTACGGTGGTTTTGATATGTGTCATTCATAAATATCTTATTTAAATCTCTAAATCCTAAAATGTTTTCAGGATGGGAAATGACATACTTATAATCAGCTGATTTAAGCCTTTGTGTTTCATGGGTATCTGTATTGCGTTTTAAATTTGAAAGGACATTTTCAGTCAAGTGCAATGCATGACTCCCAAGTTTCTGCATCTCCTGATGTACAATAGCATTTAATGGTACAATGACGATCACACATGCAAGTTTATTGGATAACTGTTTGGATAAAAATGGCAATATTTCATACAGCAATGATTTGCCATATCCTGTAGGCAATATGCACAATGTGTCGCCTTTTACTATGGATTTCAAACAAGTTTCTTGGTATGGTCTAAGTTTTGCGATATTACAACCAAAAGTTTCATTGTAATCAGTAAGGGCTTGATCCATGGTGGTAGCCTGAAGAAGAAAATAAATTGGCCTGTCGTAAGCATTTTATTGACAGTATAAAAGATATTGAATTGTTTTTAAATTGTGTGACATATTACTCAATACTTATGTCTTAAATATATTTGGATTAATAATAAAATGCTACCATCCAATATATACTTTTCTGTATTGTTATTTATTATAGTATTTTACGAATGTACATTACATTTGAAGCTCACATAATTTACAAGCTGATTTATCAACCTTGCTGGTCATAAAACCATAATTAATTAATGCCATTTTCTGTGGTTTGTAGGTTTGTCATTAATTGTGTTGTTGATTGGAATTTAGTGTCGTTCAGTACCTTAGGGTATTTCACTCAAATGACAGTGTTCCAGCCCAATGAGCGAAGAAAAAACCCACACATACAACAACAAAAAAACAGGACAAATAATATTAATGTTCAATCACAGGAATTTAAAGAGATTAAAGCTGGGCAGAGCATGTGTTATGACAAATGATATTGAAATGTTAAGCAATGATCAATGATAGTTTGTCCCCTGTCGGATTTGAACCGACATCTTCCCATTTTGATGACATATGAACTGAGGGATGTAATACCATTATACCAAAGAGACTCATAAGCAATACCATGATCAGCTATGTGGGACATGTAATATGATTTCGTTTTCATTTATTTTGCTATGCCCAACTTCTCACTGTAATGGAACTTTTTAAAATGATTTCCTTACCTCTAATATGATGTATACATATAATGGTGGAGTGTTCAATTGGAAAGGACAACAAAAGGATGAGATGAGATGAGATAAAAAGGACAGCTTTTTGTAAATTGAGGATCTTATGAAATGGAAATATGACAAAAAATGTTTGATTGGTGTTGTATTTAAAGCAGCAGCTGATCTTAAGATAGAACACAATAATAAAATGAGAAGTCAATCTTTTCCCTAGGAAGATGTTCTATGATTTGTGCATGCTGTCACAAGTCCCACTTCCCATGGAAATCAGAGAAAACTGGCTTCTTACATAAAACAGAAGGAAACCTCACGAAAATCACCTCTGTGATAGCCATGTCCAGAGCCATCTCTTCATATACTTCTAGTACAAATTACAATGGAGAAGTGGAATGTATAGGTATATTGTATAAGTACAGAAATGGGGAGACAGAAGTCAAATACGCAAGCTACTGAGCTACGACTGCATACACCAGTATTTTGAATGAGGTAAATGACGATGAATTAATGATTGGTGATTAAGGCCGTAAAAATAATTTACACTTACAGTATCACAACACTAATAATTAAAGAGTTAGAAACATGAATTACTCATAACCGTACCATGTATAAATATTCAGAGCTCTGTAGATCTCTTCTTTATTTTTAATCCACTCCACTTGACTGCACAAGTATATCTCTACCACTCACTGTCTACCAGGTACTTGTCTCGGGATTCATTACAGAAAGACACCTAAAATTAGCAGAAAAAACGTGTTGTAACAACAATTTTAATGAGAAACGGTATTAATAAAAGGCCAGGGTATGCATAGTTATCCACATTTTAAGAAAGAGAAGCAACGCAGTTTAAAATGTGGTGAGAATAAAATGTTAGTTATTGTGACTGACACTTTACAAGGCCTCGGCGCTTTACAACAACAACAATCACAGAAACGCCGACAACAATCAGTACCCTCTGCAAGCTGACAGGACGTCAATTTTTTTATGACGCGCAATCGTGAAGAGCATATACCGGTGTTATCGAAAATCGTCGTTTTACAAACTGCCGGCCAAATAAATAATAAATAGTTACCAAATTCGCCACTTTCAATACCTTCAGTATGAACCATCGCCATGTTGATTTTCCCACTGCGGAACGACATTGGACAGTCCGTGCCTGACTCTCACTACAGCGGTGCATTGTGGGAGTCGGGGACCAGACTAGGATTACCACTCAACGGTTCGCTTTTTGTGACTTCTCTAACATTAAGAGGTGATCAGTTCTGTCAATAAATACATGTTATCACCACACTGTGCTGTTCTGATTGCTTGTATCAGCTCTCGTGCTTTGAGCAGGCTAGCCGTAGTAACATCGACCATATCTTCAATTTAATGGAACTTAATGGTCTTGCTGTCGCTTTCGTTTTGGTGTGATGTTTGGTAATTTACATATAGATCACGACGCGCACGTGGGAAACCGAATATTGTCAAACGCGTCGACACTGAAGATGTTGTTGTGTATCAAGAGTTCATTTCAAAACAACAAATACACAATCCAGCCCAAAATACCTTTCTTAACCAAATTGACTTTTTAGAAACTTAATCAGATAGGCTGAATCTTCATAAAACCGCAAATAAATCAGAACTATTTGTAATGGTGCGCAACATTCGTCCTTCGGTTTACTCATGGAATCCAGTGTAAACCGATCAATCCTCAACAATAGAATGTTTTTGTCAGTAAGGAGAATTCAATAACTTACATATTACTTTGTTATCATTCCCTAAAATTATTTCATATACCTTACAATTTTTCTAACATTTAATAAAAGAAAACACCGTATGTCATCATTGTTATAAAAATGTAATTAACTTTTGAAAAATAATGTTAATTTCCCCAAAAATCCTGGTAGATATTTGTGTAATTTCTATACACTGCTAGACCTTAGCATGTGACGTCAGCTTAGCGATCGCCGTTTAGCCCAGTTTTGACAGTCCGAAGACAGAAGTGTATGATTGTGTTTCTCTCTTGTTTATCGGATTATTAGTATAAAGATGTGTATGCTCATAGAACATGGAGTTCAGTTCAAATGTCGACAGGTGGGACTTTACATGTGCTTTGACGTAACACCGAGGGTGCTAAAATTTTCGCCATTTAAAATCTGAAAAAGTCACCATGCACGACGATAGATCCAGGTATCGTCATTATATAGTATTAGGGCGGACGGATGACGTCACAAGAATGTGGGATATCCATAGAAAGCATGTGAGTTATGAAGGGAGATAATCGTGGCAGTAATTGCTAGAAATGACAAAACGGCAAAAAAGACAAATCCGCTAGCGAATCGCTATTTAAAAAAATGTTTTAAAAAACGGAAACAA
>JAVFBX010197464.1:0-12883 GCA_034783855.1 Mopalia kennerleyi
CCCCCCCCCCCCCACACACACACACACATATAAATGGGTTGATCAGTGCTGCATTGGAAGAGAACTGATCAAAGGGAGGTAAGAAGGGACTGGCTGATAATGTGTGTTGGGGATGACCTCCCCTTATCTAACTTAGAATAAAATTCTTAATCATACTTTAAACCCTTAATCATACTTTATCCCTTTCCGTGTTTTGTTTTTGAAAAACAAAACAGGTACAGCTCTTGTATTTCATGCGATTGATATGGGTTTATGCAAACATGTCGTACACCATAGCCCAATTATAGACGATATATAGCTGATTCCGTTTTCCATCACTTTATGTACGGGCTTAGGCTTTTTCGGACAGAAATTAGACTTAGAAATCTAAGCTTATGTGTGTCAAACTATTCGATTAAGCGGTCAGCGCCGTAATATCAGACCCTATCGACTACCAGTAATTTTGTTCAAACTTTCGTTTCATTTTGGCTATAAAAATTTAAACAAGACGGCGTCTTCTGATACGGTAACTTTTTACATTGAAAAAGTCACCAATGACAGAAAATGGCTTATAAGGCAGACCAACATAATTGTAGTTGAATACAGGGCTACTATGAGTGGGTTCGTGCTTCAGCTTAAAAAATTGGTACAAGTGTAGGAATAATAGCGTGTGGTGGATACATATTTAAACACCATTACAGGACTATTTTCCTGTGCCTCCCAACTTCCCCCTAAACATAAGCTCCATATCACTCCATATTCCTATTATATAGCTATTATAGCGCTAGTACATGTGCGCACTATACTAATGTTGAGCTGTGTTTATGTATTTGTAGCTTTGTTGATCGGAGCTGGATTGGCGATATATCCGAATGGATGGGACAGCCAGGAAGTACAACAGGCATGTGCTCAGTCATCCGCTTCCTATAAGATGGGTAAGTCAGCTACAAAGCCCGCCCTTTTTCTTCTCCGACTTAATGGCGGAAGAACTACATGTATACTAGTTTTCTTTCACAAGACACATCGTGGGACAATCTATTCATCAGACGCTTCTCTGGGCATTGGTGACACATTGTGTTTGTTTGTTTAATTGAGATTTTATCGCCGTACCTTTGGATGAAGGAACTCCCAATCGATGCCACTGGCAGCAACGAAGACAAGACCGGACAAGTAAAGGAACATCACAGGTCACAATACAAATACATTACAATCAGATCGATTCGTGCTGCTTCTTAACCCTGAATGCACCAAGGCAACAAAAAGTATCTCCCAATCACACTTTTGATTTTAAGACCGTATTGTAATCTTTAAGATAAATGACAGAGTCGTTCAAAATTAGGTAATTTAAATGGATTCTGATTACTGAAAGTTACTGATGTTATATTACGCTACCATGTACAGATTTGCGGTTGGTGTTTTATAGACCAAGGTAACCGCCAGTGGAGTCTTTACTTCATTGATGTTGCAACTTTTCCAATTTCTTTTGGAGGTTGCGATCTTTAGTAGTTTATGCCTTTTCAGATAGAAACACCGCTTAGATATCTAAGCATATATCGACCAAAAAGTTCGATTTATAGTTTTTATTTGTCATCTATCAGTGTCTATAACATACGGTACCACTTATTTTATCCAAATTTTCTTTCCGTTTCAATATCGAAAGTTAAAAAAGATGGCGTCTTTGTATACATTATTTGTCTTGCGAAATGTACGAGTTATCATTTAAAGCCAATTACTTATATTTTAGTACTCTGTGCCAGTGAGCGTCAATTAGGTGGCATTACGCCTTCAACTGTCTGTTTTTAGAACGAAAACATTTTTTTGTCATAATATCTGGTTATATGTGTTTTGCCGTCCCCTTTAATGTTCGTGTTTTCTCTGTTTACAGGCGGTTGTCAGTTATCCTGGGCATTCTATTTAACGGCGGGTGGAGCTGGTCTCTCAATGATATGTGCTGGTCTATCGTGTGGAGCCAGCAAGGAAAAGACATTTGCTTATCATGTGTGAAGAACAAGCGGCCGACATGATTCTTTCTTCCTATTCCGGAGACATCTTTTCTGTTCCGCTCATTTGTACTGTCGCTAATTTACAGGTATACCGACTCTTCCAAACACGGAAGAAGGCAGTTGAGCGCGCCTAAACAACTGTTGAAACCAAGTGAAGATGTTATATATAGCACAAGACTTATTCATGGGTTGGACAACCTGTGTACACAGTTTGAAGAGTGTCTCAAATATCTTCTGATACAAGAAGAAGCAAATCTGATTTAGCCAGGTTTAAAATGGCTGAAAGGCGTGTGTGCAATGCGAACAATTTAAAACTTTGTCAGTATTTCAGTTAGCTATAGTAAGTAGACTAGAGATTGTTAATTTCCAGAAAGAGTTTATTAATATTATTTTATATGTTGTGTATTCTCCATTTATACTGAACAAATTTGTCATTTTACTCTGGTATAGTTCGCTATTCGATATTATAGTTGTACAGTGTTTGAATGGGCGCATGTTATAAACGTGAAATTAAGATGTCAGATATAGTTCGTTAGAGATTGTGTACAGAGTTTTATATAATTCGTATGGAAAATATTCTTAATGGAAACAGCGATTACGAATGCTTTACTCATGACCATTGACCAGCAAAGAGTCAGAGCACATGACTATTCTAGAATGAATTTGATGGGGAATGTACCGTCGTACCTTTCGGTTATTTCACGCGCATGACGTCAGGCCAGCCAAAATGTGGTAAGGGGCCCACGGACACGTCACTGTCAACAAACAAAGACAGATCAGGACAATCCCAAGAAACCAAATAAACGAGGTTCCACGAGTCGGCTTCGAGATGCCCGTTAGCGTTCTAAAATATAATCATTTCTACTTTCTACGTCGAGACATTGACTCTAAGATACATCCGGGCCATCTTGTTTTGCACTTCTTTTTTTTTTGCTGGTCTGTGGCATACATCGTCCCAAATATTGGCGTAAATTAATGCGCGATAGCCTGGCATAGCGTACGAGAGTTGTCTTAGTCTCGTGAATAGAAACTTTCGCGAGAATACGATTGGCCCGTTAGCTGTGAGAAGGACCTCCGCGGATCGACATCGATTGGCGATCTCTAAGCCGTGATAAATCTACATCGTGCTTGCTCAACTTAAGAGTTGCGCTGTACACAATGATTCACAGTATTACGTCTTGTCTTTACCATGTTTCGGTCTGCACGGATCAGGCACTTCGGTCATATACGTGCATTACCCTTTAAGTATACCGTTGAAGGCCAATCAAACAACATGTCGTCTCGCAAACTAAGTGTAGGTAAAGTGTAGGCTTATCGTCAAAACCTCTATATCTTCGGACACACATGACCTGAACATATAGTATTGTTGTCGAGTGTAGGTGTGTTTCACGGACGAGGCACTCAGCACCATGAAACCAGACACTTGGTAAACACACAATACCTTATTAAATATACACTCGATGCTGAAATGGATTACCCTTTTACATATACGTATTACTTGTACACATTTTTGCTACAATTTTAAATGCATGTTTGTGTCTTTTGTATGAGTATTTCAATGTGAATTATCGATTCATGTTTTTAACACGTAACAAAAACATTGCCGCTTAAACTACGAGCTGATTTCGCGAAGCATTATTTGACTTCAGTGAAAGTAATAGTATTATTCAGCATCAACAAAAGACACATGGTATAAACACTCAGAAACAATGGTACATTGAGGGGTCTTCAGAAAACATGATGGTTCTATTTGGAACCATTACGATAAAATACAGTCCCTTTGTATTTGAATAAAGAGGCATATACAATCTACAGTTCTTGTGACAGGGTTCCACACAGAATGATATAAAGGGTTCCAACAGAGCCAATAGCTGAGCGACCTTGCATGGTTCTGTTTGAGCTATTTTTCTGTCAGTGTATTTTGGGATTATTATCTTATGATAGAAAGTTCTGAATTGATACTGTGAAATATTTTAACATCAAAATCTCCCAGTGGAATTTTGTAATTTGTAATTTTCTTTGGGTTTCAAATTAACTTTCTGTAACATAAACGGAACGTCGGATAACAGATGCTTTTATGAAGGATTTATGTGTCTTTTAGAAAGTGAAATTTAACAGTAGTTTGTTTATTTTGAGAAAGCGCTTTCTTAGCTGGAACAGATTCCGCTTCAGAACATTTTGCCGATGTAAACCCGTCCGCGGTCTTCAGAGGTAGGCCTAAATGCTGACCACCTATGCCACTAAATCACCCGCCTTGTACAAAATAGAAAGTTAGTCAGCTGGACTTAGTTTCGTTCTCTACTTACAGGCAATGTGGCTTTTATCGTGTCAAACGATTATTCAAAGTCGTATATACAATAACCCTGTATCTTGATTTCACCATGTTAATCTGTACGTGTTCTCTCTTATAAATAACGGTTAATTAGACGATGTGAATAAATGATTTTGTCACACGATATTGACGCTATATAAGGAGTCACGAGTACGCGTGTCCTGTCTGATCGACGAGTTTTTTTGTTTCATTTCGGGCACTTTTGTAGTTAAAGGCCATACTTATTTTGTCACAATAAAACAAGCTGTCCTTGAAACTATGAGTGTATATTCCTCATTACAATACAGCATGTCATGATGTAATTGGTTATTATTTGTTATACTGTTTTTGGTTCAATAAAACAATTTCCAAACCAATATTGTGTGAGAGAAGTTACGCGAAACCCTTAAAATAGTTTTGGATGGGTGCCATTTGCTTGAATCTCTGGTAGAGTTTGCCAGTACACTTAAAAGACGACGAAACAATTTGATGTATGGCGTTGAGCTGGAGGTAACCTGATTTTAAGCCAGAAGAATCGCTCTACTGAAGATAGTTGTTGCCCTGTGACTCCAGATTTTATCCACAGTGTCTGTGTGCTTTGGATTCCTTTAATACCATTGACGTAGAATTTGAATTTCTTCGGCCTTTGGGCTGGTACGAAATGACGTTTAACCCGGAGTAAAGCCACAATAATACATACATACATAATTTAGGATTTTTGGCGGCTCCATTCAAATGAATGATGTGCGCCACGCCACATTAATAGCTACAATACGAAAGAGCGAACGAACGAGTTCGTGAGTGAATAAAGAAAGAAAGAAAGAGAGGTGGTTTCTTGCAGATTCTTTTAAACAGGGTGTTAACACTAATATGTTGTACGATCGTCTAAAAATTTCGTGATTTAAAGAAAATCACTCGGCCTATATACATGTACATTATCTACGAAGCTTACCGCCGAGTCCAGATTATCATCTTCTATATACTTGGGCATATGAATAGCCGCAGGCGTTTTTATTAAATTTGACGGTTTCAACTTTCTTGATTTAACCATTTTATCCTTTGACGATTTTTAATCACATTCAACTTATGATCTCAAGTGACATATGAAGACCACCAGTGTTTTTAACGAAACAGACCCTTATGGAAGACCGATATTTGATTGATTTCGGTTTTCCTTTTGTTAATAAGACTATTGGTAATACTAAAACTAAAACCGAAATCAATAAAAGAAAACGGCCTTACAAAGCCCCAAACTGAAACTAAAGCGCGTATTGCTGGAGCGATCAAAGCAACAATTGTATTTCAAATTGACAATCAAGTAACTAGATCTTTCTTATGACTAAACTACATTTCACTAAAAATTACACAAAAAGTTTTAAAAGTCATATTTAACTGTATATCGCCAGGAACACTGACTATAGTACTAAAACTCATATTAAACTGTATATCGCCAGGAACACTATGACTATAGTACTCCGGTTACAATAGGGAACTGGGCATTTTGTAACCATCAAGTGCCATCTAGTTTTTCCAACGAAGACTCTAGGAATTTAAGGATAAACTCGCGCCATAACTATCTTACCAGGAAGTCACGAGACGGCGCCCTACTTTTAACCACAGTTGCCAAAAAAATCCATCTCATAAAAATTTGAAAATGTGTAGAATGTCTCATACAAAAATGAAAGAAAAAAAAGATTTGAGAATAATTAAAGTTGTTAGTATCTTTTTAAAGGAAATTGCATTGATCTACAGCTAAATAACATCACAGCATAGTCCCGGTGTAATTATACAACTGTAATTTGCCTGGTTACGACCGTACAATTTACGCAATTTTAGTGAATATCGCTGCATTTTAAATGGTCCTCATTTATGATCAAGACGGCTACAGTTTTAATCAAATGGGCAGTGTGATGAATGGGCCATTTATATACAAACTGAATCCCTTACAACCTTTAAACAAATGCCAAACACAAATATTTATAAAAGGCTATATTAGCAATATTAACTTGTGCTTTCGATTTTCAATATTTCAATATTTAGAAATATGTCACACGGAATATGCCGATATTGTGCGAAGTATAGGATTAATGCTTTAACATTTCCGATTGTAACCTATGACCTTGACGCCGTTTCGTTGATTTATAAGGATTTTGTTGGGGGGTGGGGTTGGGTGGGTATATTTTATTCCTACCCATCATTGCGTTTAACTGAAACAATGACCAATATTTAATAGCGAGGAATGTGGCTTGTGTGATTGCCTTCGATGTTTCGTTCCTGAAGCTCTTGGTCTTCATAATTGTGATGCAGCTACCCAGGTTCAAAATATTAAGATGATAAAATTATTTCAGCTGGAAGCTCCAACACAACCCATACGCCGTCATCTATTCATGTGCCAATCTGTTGGAGTTTGAGGTTGATAGTCTGGACACGTTGGTACACTTTTTAGTTTTAAACGTGAACCGACATGCTTTCAAAGGGTTTAGCACTTTTTTCAGATTCCCACTGTCTGTTTCGGAGACTAGACGTATGAAACGATGTGGTGTTGTCTATCTGTGTAGCTTCAAAAACAAAAGTTGGACGACACAGTTGGAAGCCCCGTCGTTAAATTTATTGAATAAACATACGAGCATTGATACCAGCCAAATGTCCCGAACAAAGCACGACCCAATAATTTATTATGCGACCCAGTTTGTTACAGTATAACGACCTTAGACTAAACTTATTTACAGTATATTGACTCATAGCAGGAGATTCCACCCGTCAGATTATACTGACATAAGGAAGAAAAATCCGTCCAATCAGTATACTAACATCAGGTAGGACAGTCCAAACGGCCACACCGTCTTGACTATCTACTCAGTCACATCGATATCGACACTCCACTCAGTCAATGACGCCAGGTAGGACACGCCACTCTTTCAAATTCTACTGACGTCCGGTAGGGCACTCCACCCAGTCCCATCCTACTGACGCCATGTAGGACACTCCACTCCGTTACATCATACTGACGTAAGGTAGGACACTCCACTCCGTTACATCCTACTGACATCAGGTATAGGACACTCCACTCAGTCACATCATACTGACGTCAATGTCGACACTGCACTTAGTCACATCCTACTGACGTCAGGTAGGACACTCCACTCAGTCACATCATATTGACGTCAGGTATAACTTGTCACTAAGTCACATCACATTGACGTCAGGTAGAACACGTCACTTAGTCACATCATACTGGCGTCAGGTAGAACATTCCACTTAGCCAACGTCAATGTCGACACTGCACTCAGTCACACCCTACTGACGTCAGGTAGGACACTCCACTAAGCCACATTATACTGACGTCAGATATGACACTCCACTCAGTCACATCATACTAACGTCAGGTAGGACACCTCACTCAGTCACATCATACTGGCGTCTGATAGGACACTTACTAAGTCACATCTTACTGACGTCAATGTCGACACTATACTAAGTCACATCCTGCTGAAGTCACGTACGACACTACAACCAGTCGCCATACCCGATACTCCACCCAGTCCCATTAACATGTAGACACGTGATTCATCACGTCATCCAAGGCAGTCACATTAAATTGACACCACACTTTGTATTAACCATTTGGAGTATACTGCTGGCAGACACGGCACTTAGCACAATTACAGGATTCGGACAACACTTTTCGGATCACACCAACTCTATAGACAGATAAGTCCACCCAGTTACACTACAGTAAGTCGAATCATGACGGAACGCCCAGAAGTATACTGACGTCAGACATGCCGCCTGTGTTACTATACTGATGATATCCAGCCACACTGCACTGACGCCAGGGATGACCCCCCCCCCCTCCCCCCCCTAACCCCACCGTCCCACACCACCTGCTCCCTATTAAGTCAAATAATATTGATACCAGACACGAAATTTCATCCCTAAGATTACAACGATACGATACACGACGCTTCGTCATACTATGCTTTGGAGGCTGAATATTTCTGCTGTTCTGGAAAGTTGTACTCCACATCAATAGGAGAGATTGTATACGATTTAACTTATGACGCAAGCAAAGTTAATATATACCGCCGGTTAATTTGAGCCATCTGAGCTGACAAAGCTGCGACAAACTTTCTGTCAAGAAGGTTTGTCACACTTTTCCCTTAACAAGATCTGTTGGTTCATCAACTTTGGTCGTAAAAATGTTTTACGCCATTGTACTGAATAAACAAATCAAATAAGCCTACAAGGGTTTCTATTGCCGCCAGAATATGTTGAAGCCATGTAAAACAAATTATATTGAAATATATTTTTATTAACTGTATTAAATTGTTTACATATATATTTCTGGTGAAATAAATGCAATGAAATGAAAATGAAACGGTCAGTCAGGTGTCTAGTAGAAAAACGTCTTTATTTACAGTGGACATCATTTGTTTTCAGGCGTTTTTCTAAGCGCCGAACTCGCTTGTCTTCAAAACGTTTGGCTATTGGGTAGAACAATAAAACAGAGGATGTCAGGATTCCAGACAGTCCTAAAATCAACAAGACCGTGTCAAATCCACCCGTTCTGTCCCTTAACCAACCTGTAACAGAAACAGACCAGGAACTTGTTAGCTGAATTACTCCACAGTTACTTTATCTCACATAGTTTTAAAATTTTGGAGCTTAGCTGAAGCTGAAGGAACTCACTCAAAAGATAAATAATTTTTTTTTGTTGCACAACTCGCCAAAGAGAAACAAAAATATTTGAGAGACACTATCTGGAAACATCAGTTTACATAACAACATATTTTTAAAAAAAATGTAAAATAAATTTTAGCACCTCCATACACATTTGATTCCACAACTGAGGAGCCAGAAATGTATAGAGCTTACAAGATTAGCATTTATATGGCCTTGTCACGTTCACAGTAAAGTTTGTTACTAATTTACAGATATTCTAAATTAAGACGAAAACATTTTCCTGAGGTGAATTGAATTTTGTTCATTATTCCCGCTCCAGCGAAAATAATCGCTTGTAGGTGTGCTTTCCCATACCAAATATGACAATGTGTCTCTTATTTTTATATTTACAACTAGGCCTAACGTAGACAGTTAGACGTCTGAGTTGTTTATTGAGATTAGCTAGATTTTGTCCAAAAGTGTGCACTGGACTGATCAAGGGCCATTTGACCTTGGTTGTTCAAGTGTTGACTGATTGAACGGTAAGTGTTTTGGGGTGAAGTTATCCACGGAGTTAGATCATGAGATGTTGACTTATGCGATGTTGACTTACGTTTGTGTCCAATGCAAAACAATGGCAGCTCTTAAAAGTATGGGCCAATTTCATGTTTGGAGCAATTTCTCGGATATATTTCGGCATCAACGCAATTGCCATTACTTCTCCTACACTCTTAGAAAAACATGGCTCTAATGGAACCCTTCAAGGTTCTTCAGTCATGGCTCTGGTGGAACCCTTTAAGGTTCTTCAGTCATGGCTGGTGGAACCCTTTATGTTTCTGTGTGAAACCCTCACAGCTACTGTTCCAAGTATTTCTCCCTTTCTACCTGTATCATGGAACCGTTTTTGTCGTAATGGTTCCATACAGAACCGTCGTTTTTTCTTAAGAACCCTCAAAGAACCACTATTTATAAGAGTGTACCTCATGAGTATGCATAAAGACCGAAACCTAATGCTACGCATAATCTATTACTTTTCATGTGATGGATGCAATTTGGTCTAAAGCTATATTAACCATTAAAACAATCGGCCGATATAAAAAAAAGTAAAAAATTTCTTACCTAGAAACGTTTGCCCCACAGTTGGCCCCAGACCCTGACAGAAAAGAACGACGCCCAATATCCGGGGCAGGAGCTCTAGGCCTAGACAGTCAATGAGAACCACCGAGACGAGGGTTATGTATCCACCAAATGCAGCACCATTTATTGCACTCTGCAAAGCCATTTGCCAGAAATCGTGAGCGAAGAAGAGAAACGCTAATATATTAATCCCCAAGATCATCCCGCAAGCAGACACTATTTTATAGCGCTTGCAGATCCCAAAGTTAGCTACCAGGCCACACCCTAAACGTCCGAATAAATCCGCAACACCGATGATGGAAAGAAGTAGTCCGGCTTGGTAAGGTTCTATGCCTCGTTCAGCCACTATTGATGGTAAAAATAGGAAGAAGTTAAACCCTGTAAATTGCATAAAGAAAAATATGAGACAGAAGAAAGAACATTTGATGTTTTTGAGGACGGACAAGTCTATGATCTTTGGTAAGTTCCAGCGTCGACAAGAGCACGATGAACATTTTCCAGAAGGCTCAATGTCTTCAAGAGAGAGAATGCTGAATGCCATCTCCATCTTTTGGCTTATTTGTGTAAGGTTTAGTAAAGATGCTGACATCATGTTCTCACCGCTAGCGTAAGGGAAGAATATTTTACTGGTCGTGCTCCCTCCAGCAGCACCAATTTGACTAATTATATTCTCCTCTCTTTGAATTTTGTTTCTTAAAATATCAGTGAATTTCATTTGATTGAGCTCCAGTTGAGATTGCAAATCAGCTTGAGAAATATTATGAGATTCTGTATCCAACACATCTTCATCAACATCATTTGGGGACACAAGGTTTTCAAAGGAAACTTCCGGCGTAAGCTGGTTTTCGATCGGCCTATAGAGGGCGCCAACAGCAACAAAATGCAGATAAATGCCTCCAAGAATCAGGAAGGCCCCCTTTACGGAGTATTCTTCAATGATCAAGTGAATAAGGGGAGGTAATGCCATCTGACCGACACTGGCTCCCGATAACGCTAGACTGTTTGCCAGAGCTCGCTTCTTTCTGAAGTATCGACCAATCATGGAGAGGGAGTTTCCGTACATGAGACCATTTGCAATTCCTGCAAACAACAACAACAAATTTGGTTTAAACTATAAACTACAGTTTAAGTCCTTCGAATATGATATCATTCAAGATAAATAATGCCATGTTCTACGTATATTGCAGAATTCCTGTAGGCCTATAATGGGATAAGACTTATCGTGTAGGTTATACGAAAGAGACTCGACTCAATTCCAACTTTGAATTTATGACTAGGAAAACGGAATAAAACCCTGATCGGTGATAGGTAGTGTTTATACCAAAGCTCGTACGATTTTTTGCAATTAATATCTGATCGTATATAGCTTAATTTCTCTGTAGTTTTTTTAAGTACAGTTTGTAATTTAGACAGTTCTTTTAAATGTCGTTCAAGGCAGCTTAGATTTAACTGGACATGGAAGTTGTATGGAGGTTTAACCCCGAGTGTGTAGGCTTTCGCATACTTGTATACTGCTTTTACTGTGTAATTTCATGAACTGATGGCGGATAAATGCAATGAAATATAATGTTTATTATTTGGCAAACCACGTTACTATCAAATGTTACTTTATATATATATATTTTTAAATTGTTTAATTAATAAATGTATTTTGTGATTTGTGTTTCGTGTCGTTGTAAAGCCTATATCTGGCATGACGACTTTTAAACATTTCGGGTTATTGATGGAAAACAGAGAAATAAACCAGTAAACCAACCACCACCTTGGTCATTTGTTACTCACCCCTCATTATAGACATAACTAACCCAGGCCAATTCCAAAGGTGAATGCGATGTACAGGACACAGCGTCCTATACTGGCCAGACAATTACAGACATACCCCTCGATTATTGACATAACTTACCCAGGCCAATTCCAAAGGTGCAGGCGATATAGACGACACTGAGTCCTATACTGGCCAGGCACATACAGACACAGCCCACTACACCGGATATTATCACTATTAACCGGGCAGTGTAGAAATCTCCCAGGACTGTGCCGAATAGACCTGACAACAAACAAACTATAATTATATTCAGCTAATTAAAAATATAAGAGAGTTTACACTCCACACTATATGCTAGATGCCCCATAGTACATATCTTTCTATAGTTGTACCTTTATTCTACTGATATTCTTTATATCATGTCTTTGATAATTCTACAAATATCCCATGTCTTTACCATGCCTATGCTCCGATCTTTCGATGTTTACTCTACAATCCTACAACTTCTACCTTTATTCTACAGTTATCCTGTTATTTCTAACTTTATTTTACTTGTATCCCATTCTATATTTTACAGTTATTTTATTGCTTCTTCCTTTGTTCTGTAGGTATCTAACTTTAGTCTCCAGATATCCGATTTTATCTAACTTCATTCTACAGATATCCGATTGTTTCTAACTTTAGTCTCCAGATATCCGATTGTTTCTAACTTTATTCTACAGATATCCGATTGTTTCTTACTTTATTCTACAGATATCCGATTGTATCTAACTTTAGTCTCCAGATATTCGATTGTATCTAACTTTATTCTACAGATATCCGATTGTTTCTAACTTTTTCTACAGATATCCGATTGTTCCTAACTTTATTCTACAGATATCCGATTGTTTCTTACTTTATTCTACAGATATCTTATTATTTCTACTAGAAGTGTGAAACAGCGTATTAGGTAGTGTAGACGGCAATGTTTCCATCGCCCATGTTATAAGAGATAGGATGACGTCGACAGTATGATGTGCGCAGTAG
>JAVFBX010197475.1:0-12883 GCA_034783855.1 Mopalia kennerleyi
GGACAGATCTCGGAGTATCAAACGGACAGATCTCGGAGTATCAAACGGACAGATCTGGGAGTGTCAAACTGACAGATCTGGGAGTGTCAAACGGACAGATCTCGGAGTATCAAACGGACAGATCTCGGAGTGTCAAATGGGCAGATCTGGGAGTGTCAAACTGACAGATCTGGGAGTGTCAAACGGACAGATCTCGGAGTATCAAACGGACAGATCTCGGAGTATCAAACGGACAGATCTGGGAGTGTCAAACTGACAGATACAGGCCAGGAGCCCCTTTTACAAAATGTTGTATGACAATAAAATCTTGTACAATATTTGTACACCTAAAGTTTAACAAAGGAATTTTTATCGTACTATATTATTGTGAAGGACAACATTTTGTGAAAGTATCCCCAATACTGCTAGATTTGAGAATACTAACCTTCTACATTACCCAGAGGTTGTTCCAATAAGCCAATGATTATAGAATTATCCAGCACAAAATATCTGAACTGAGAGTGGAGCTCTTCTGAGGCACTTCCTCGTGTACACTTTAGTAAGGCTTTCTCATCCAGCAGGGAAAAGAGAGATTCTGGACCACAAGGGGGCGGAAACGCTCCCTGTCAAAAAAAATTATATTTTAAAGGACTGCCTTAATATAAAATTGCATTCATAAACCAAACATGAACTAGAGTGTTTAGAATCATTGTTTTCTGGACACAAGAAATGAAAGCTGTAGTACAATTAGGAATGATTGTCCAATATGTTGATTACATTTGTTTGTTTGATTGGAGTTTACCACTGTACTTAAGGTTCTTTCACTCATATGATGGTGTGTCAGTCCTACAGAGACAGAAACCCCCCTCCACACCCCCTCGACACCATTGGAAATAAACAAAGAGCAGTAAAAAGAGCAGCTAGAATTTGTATTAAAAATGTTTTATTCAAATGCTGCACTACTTAACCAATTGAATTTCAATGCAAATGAGTTCTGGTCTCTTTTGCAACCTGTATATCTTACTTCATATTGCTGACATCAACACGTATGCTGGGAACAAACAAGTCTCAATTGTCACTTATAGACATGTATACTCACAGCTTGATCTATGATACAGGTCAAGACAGCCTCTGCAGCATCCTTCACACGCATTGACGCAGGCATCAACTGCTTATCTCCCTTGAATTTTGGAGGGTCACTGGCTCGATTCTAATGATCAATCAAAATCAAAACTAGTCATATAATTTTAAAATTATTTATAGTACTATTATTGTAGTTCTGGGGGTAAATATATTACATGTATACACAAATTATCTTTGTCAGTTTAAAAAAAAAACTGGTCTCCCCAGAAGCTCTCATAACAAATTGTTTACATTTTATTAAATTTAACTGAAGAATCAAGTAAATTTAATTACTTTTATCACATATAGATCCGCTTTGCTTCTAGTCTATATTAAAAAAATTATTGTGTGTAAGTTATTATTGGAAAGATATTTAATATCAACACAATAAAACTCAGCAAATACTCATTGAAATTATTTTACTTTTGTTCCACAAACTTTTTTAGAAATTTTATTAACTGTTTACTTTTCTCAAATATATGCAAAACTCCATTAATATGCATCAAGCTCACACCATACCTATTACGTTCAAGTAATAGTAATAATATCATGCTTACAACATCATCAAAAACATTACAAAATTTAGTATTTTCAGTCAATATATACTTCTTACCACAGATTAATTAATTTTGGAAAATGACTATTTTAAAAGACATTAAACACTTATTTGGAAAGATTAATGTTAAAAATCTGTAAATACATTTCCTCGCTGAGTCAGAAACTGCGTCTGCGAAGCCAGACTTTGGCTTGCTCCTCTACCCCCCTCCCCCTTATCTTAGATCAAACCTAATCAATATCATCGCTCAACAGACAAATTCATATTCATAAGGTTAGTTGAGATACACAATGTCTACATACATCTTTAAGCCTTTATCTATGATTTAGGAACTATAAAAGGTTAGCATGCCATTAGTAAAAAAGATTATTACAAATTTAGTTAATAAATAAAGATATTATACAGGAGATGAACTGGATTATTTGGTATCGTGTTATAAAAGACAAAGTAAAGATACCTGAAAGATCGTAGTTTAAGAATAGCTAATTATTGTTAATAAAGACTTTAGATGAAGCAAAGATAAGATAAAAGGAGTAATTAAAAATGGGCTTATTTTAACTGAAATGATATGGAACATAATAATGAGTTTTTCATTTATACATGTAATTTGTTTTCACATTGTTGGTAATTGGTAAGAAATTAAAAAAAATCCTTACAAAAGCACACTGGGTTTTCCACAGAAACAGATATACCAGTCTCTTGTACCCTGGGTGGTCAAATGGAGCATAGTTAAATTGGTTAATTTACTTGATAAGGATTTTAAATTGTACTAAATGGTGTTTCGCTGAGACACCAGTCCTTATAAAAGAGATGCCCCAACAGAGTGGACTGTATTGCCTCTTAGGTCTGAAAGCACCATGTGACAAGACACTTCTTCAAGCACCTGCTATATAATATAGCACCTGACAGTAATAAGGACATTTCATGCAGTAAGTATGAAAAGGAAGAAGTTTGCATGGCACCAGACAGATTTTAACCTTCTCAGGATCTACATTATACATGTTCCAACTAAGCATGGAGTGGCTCCAAACAGGATTCTTACCAAATTTACTTGACGATACCAATTTTTACTCTATGCTTTGTCTCACAGGCACAATTAGGTTTGATTGAGGTTTACCACCACACTTAAGGTTATTTCAATCTCATGACAGCTTGGTAGTCCAATAGTCATCAAATAAATGTACCAAAGTTGCACATCATTGGTAATAAACAAGACACAAGACAATCATGTATAAGACCACACTATAAAAGCAAGTGCGAAGAATATCAGTAAGCCACCACTGTGACCAGAAATCCGGTTTCGGGAACACTGCCAGCATTGACCTTGAGTACTAGATGTACAAATTAGTCCTATGTGAGTTGGATGAAGGTCCCCCATTGATTTGTTTGCTTTAAGTTTTATTTCACTCATATGGAAGTGTGCCGGCCCAGAAGGTGAAGAACACCACCATGGACTTTACTCACAACAAACAATGATAAAATAGCACAATCGCCAGATGAGAATCGAAGACATGCAATCATATCTGTTCTGTGTTCTTCATTGACACTTAAAAGCACCAGCGCAACAACAAGCAGATAAAAACATCCGTAATCAAGAGAAATAGGGACGTGCTTTATCAAAAATATGAATATTCTTGATTAATTGTATATATACTTCATTAGTTGTTCAATAAATGAGCCAGATAAAGACTTTGCAAATGTTGTCAGTCCATCCCATCAGGGATGTAAATACCCAATCAAAACACTGAAAGGATTTGGTTACCCAAATTATTAACAACAAGGTGATTGCCCACTTAAAATCCCCAAGAAAGGGCCCTAAAATAACACCAGAGGATTGTCAGGTTACCAGACCAAACAACAATAGACAGAAATTCAGGAACCAATGATTGCAAAATCCAACCACAGGTGTTTGATTGTTTTTCACCATTACCAAAGTATAAACGATCATTGACCTTGTTTCTTTTGTTTAAACCATGGCCACAAGTAAACGAAAATCCTGAGTCAACTGTTGTGAGGTTTGTTGGTATCTGTTAGTGGCATCGATTAATCTTAACTTATAGTCCATGTAACTATGGTGACAGACTGGCAGTTACCTTCAGTCACAGCCTGTGGTCAGCAAACGGAGCAATTCGATTGTCCATCAATGGTGTTAGATTTGGTTTTTAAAAAGTGCAAACAGCTTCATTTGATTGGCCTATTCAATTCTAGGACAGCCAATGATAATTAAGCATCCTTACTATAACCTAGCAATGGGGAAGCTAGATAACTCTTGAACCACCTGTTATATTGCTTGTGTTTGACATCGATATCTGCAAGAGGTCAAGGGTGCTTAACCATGTAAGATCTTTTAAAACCAGAAACTAACAGTTTAACACTATCATCACAAGGATTGTTTCTAACCAACTGAACCTTTGCAGTGTGTACAAATCTGTAGGATCACAATCTGTCCAAATCAGTATTTTCAGAATTTTCAATCAATCAATCAATCAATTCTGTTTTTTAAACATTTGCTAAATTTGATGAATGAATAACGCTAAAGAAAGTAGCCTAAACATATCAAGGTATCAGGTGGAATGATGAAGAAAAAGATGCCTTAGATCAAGATTTGTTTCCAAACCAAAAAAATAAAATAAAATACAGCAATAAGAAGAACACGTTGCAACAACAGCACACCTACAATAGATCTAATGCTCTGAATAGTACTAAAGAACAACTGGCATACACAATAACAGAATTACACACCAAACACAATCAAACTGGCATACACAATAACAGAATGACACACCAAACACAATCAAACTGGCATACACAATAACAGAATTACACACCAAACACAACAAATAAAACACACAGAATTAGTCATCACTACAGCTCTCCTACAACAGATCTGGGACTGGGGTAATAAAAACCTGAGTATACTCATAAGTCAGAGTCGGTCTTCAAACTTTGAGATCAGTGGTTATGAAACTTTTTATGACCATACTCAGCTGCATGCGAAATCCCTGCAGACCCTGGTCTCTTAACCATGTAATGGTGGTTATCTCTTGCCAAAAATGCTGTTCAGTGATTTTATTAGCTGTTTTGAGGTGATTTTGGTTATCACTGATAAAGGTGTTATTTCTAGCACCTCCGTTTTCTAATATGTACACAAGATAAGCGCGCAGTTTAGCACAGAATTTTTTCAAAAAAATTGTACAACAAATTTATGAATATTGACTTTAAGTCTACTCAGTTGAGCCTGAAATCCCATCTTTATCAAACTCAAGAACTTTTATAACCCCAGCCCTTAAAGCTTTGATTAGGAAAAACAAAAGAATTTTACAGAATGGAACACACAGCAAAGTGATCCACAAAGTCAGGAAACTAAGAAAGGTTTGATTTAAAATTGGATAGAATTGTAAACAGTCAGAAAGCCAGTTCTAGGGCACCAGAGACACATTTCATCATTTTGCAGGGGTTCATAGATGTCCAGTTTACCTACCCTAAGTGATACTTAAGCTGGAGAATAAACTCAATCTGAGTCATTTTAACGCATCATCTGAAAAAACTCAATTCAGACTCCATTTCTAATGTTTAAGTATGATAAAAATAAATAGCTAGGCTTTAAAATATGAAAACAATTCAATATGCCACTAAAAAAAACTGAATTTTGTTCAGTAAAAAACTCAATATTTGGACGTCTATGAACCCCAGTTTAAAACTAAATTTGCTTTTTAATATTTCTGACGACGAAGTAACTAAGTTCTAGTCCTTTAGTAAATATCTACATGGCTACACATAAATATTCAACAATATTGGACTACATAAGACACAATAAGTTCAATATTTATGACGAAAAGTTCTAACAAGCTCCCATTTAACACCCCAGTCATGCAATCTATGTTATGCATGAAGGCAAAGTTCATCACTGCACCATTATATTCTGCAGGAATTCTTGAATTTTTTTTTTATAAATTGCTTTACACATGCTTATTATCCTCAAAATGGAAACAATTAGAGAAACATGTCACATCATGGCAAATAAATAATGCCAAAACAATGTTCTTTCTGTTTGATTAATTCTCAAACAGACAGTTATTCCAGTTGAAAGATAAAAAAAATAATTAGTTCAAATTTATGTCCAAAGATTTAGTTCGTCAATTTTCAGACACAAACTGGCACATTTTGTTAATTTACAAACTAGTGAGGAATTGACATATAATGGTGAAGAGATGAACATCAACAACTTGATAGTGAACAGGGATACCTTCATGTGGGCAGATTTGGAGTCTTTGTCCAGTTTTAGATTTACCGTTTGTGTTTCCCCAACTTTACGCTGGAAGCCAAAATCAATAAACAAAATACACAGAAAAGGCTAACTGAAACTGAAACTAAAAATGAAAAGAAGGGCTAATAAATAAGTATGCTCATGGACAACACATAGAATCTCCTTTAACTGAAAAGTGGATGAAGACCAAGAGACTTCTAAATTAGAGAATATTTGAGCCTGAAATTCAATGGACTGGAATAATCCTTTTAGTGCTCTGAAGTTCTAGAGCCAGTCGATTACATAACAAAGAGTACTATATCTTCTTGGTTGGGATTAAATTTGTATTCTTTGGGAGAATAACAGTCTCAGAAGTGTGGTTATATCAACTATTTAAACTTTAATTAGCTGCAATTAAAGACTGTTCAATTTATTTTGCAATAGGTTCCATGATTTATCTACTACACAACCACTTTGATAACTTTATATGCATAATTTTTTTTTCGTTTACTTTTTGTTGAATTGTGGCTCAAATATTCTCTGATAGTTGATAAGCAACAAAACCAAACTGTATGACACATGTACTGCCTACAAAATAAATTTTATCATCAATTTCACAAAAGCAGAGAAATTACAAAATAATAGAAAATAATATATTTCCTAGATATTTATCATACTAAACTGGAGAAAGAGAATAATATTCAAATTTCATTGTTTATTTATTTTTTTACTTCACTCAAATGTTAGATGACAAGCAATGATCTCTTTTTTCCATATACCAGGTATTTTGGAACATTCAAAATTCAGGTAAGTTTAATTGGATACCCGACAGATAGGTACCCAAACTATCATATATCCAAGAACATCAGGACAGAAAGGTGTAAACATCCTTTCCAGCTAAATCTTGTTTGGTCCTGTCATCTTTTTAAGTCCAGGCCTTATAAAATAGGGAGGTGGACAAATTTTCTGGGAACTCCACTGGGCTTGTCTCCACCTTCTCAATAATAGACCTATTATAAAACTGAAACTGATCTGTGAAAGGCTATCACCAGGGAACAAATCAGACAAGAATGACCTCAGAAAAGGCTATCAATACTAGAATATACTTTGTTTGACTGGGGCTTAATGCATACTGAAGGGTTTTTCACTTATACAGGGCAGAATTTCCACTTCTTGCTCCACCTTGCCTAATTGGGTGAAAGACTGAGAGGAAACACCTGAGAGTTCCTGCACTCCTCCAGAAACCAGATATTGACAGAGGGACTTGAACCTGCGATCTGTACATTGATTTGTTTGTTTGATTGGGGTTTAACATCGTACTCAAGGGTATTTCACTTATATGACGATGGACTGTCGACTTCACAGTGCTCCTTGCCTTATGACAGTGGAAAACCCCTGCATTTGCTAGAGCCACATTGTGTGACTCACTCATATACCTGAGGGTCGACAGGTGGACTTGATCCTGTGAACGGTGCATCGAAGTAGGATTAGCAGGTGCACTGGCTACCACTATGCCACGTTCGTGGGCGTACATTGAAGGAGGATCAGTAGTCAGACATGCTAACCACTGAACTATGGCCTACTTCATAGTAAGAAGATAAATGCTTTATACCATACTAGATTTGGCGGTTATGTTCACAACAACCTAACCGGTTTCTGAATCACAAATATAACATTTTTAAAAACTCATGTATTCCAAAAGGTGTATTAAAATTCATCTAGGAAAACCTGAGTATTGAATGAACCTTTCTGTACTTAGAAATGAAAATGAAGATGTCTATTCATATTCCGAATAGGGTTGAAAACGTATATTAGGAGATGAGTAATAGGGGAAATGATTTATTGGTTTGTTTTTATGTATAATAATTCAATCAAGAACTATGTGGTATTTGTGAAACACACAGAATAATGTTACTCAGGGTGGTTTAACACAACTGATTAATATGTTACATAGCTCGATATATAAAGCTCAACAAGTTGATGGATTAATGACCTAGACATTTAGCCTGCAAAAAACGAGGGTCAAAGGTCAAAGTTGAAAGGTGATGACAGATTCATCTCTCACCTGTTGCCAATATGTATAAAGTTTAGAATCTGAGTTGACATGCCGATTTTTACAAGCTATCAGAGGAGTACCAGGCTACAACAACAACAGTAGGCCAGCAGACATCATAGAAATAGTTAATTTACACATAGTACATGTGCATTTGCAATATTCCTGTAAAAGGTACCTCAATGGAACTCCTGGCAAGTTGCTGACAAAAATATGTCCAAGGTAATATTTCCTGTTGCTTTTGTACATAAATTCACATAACAATGAACCAAAACATATATTTCTTTGGTTGTTTTTTTATCAGGGTATTTCACATACATTTTTCATGTACCGGTTCTTAGGTAGAAAGCTGGCCTGAACACCATTTTTGATTCTGTTGAGCATAACATGAATTTTCTTTATTTATCTAGAAAACACCATCCAGATAACCAATACATGTATCTGCTGTAACAGATA
The DNA here is from genome assembly GCA_034783855.1 of Mopalia kennerleyi. Lineage (NCBI taxonomy): Eukaryota > Metazoa > Mollusca > Polyplacophora > Chitonida > Mopaliidae > Mopalia > Mopalia kennerleyi. The sequence goes on from JAVFBX010197475.1 coordinate 8,413, forward strand.
TGGCTTTCACAAAATTAGAAACAAACAGATGGTAATGATATGATGATGTCCCGTATAGTCCAAAAGAAAGAATATTTATACATAAATATATATACATGTATGACAGAGAATTGACATGACAGAGTAACATACATATACTCATAAATACACGTGTTTAGATGAAAACTGAAACTGAAAAATCAAGTTTCTCTTTCACCTGTAAAATTGTTGTTTACCTGTGATTTTGATCCTGAAATACCTAACTCTACAACCTCCAGTACATTGTGTAGACACTCCTTGTCCTGTAGGAGACCATCGTGATCAATCAACCAGAGAGTGAGACTCTTAAAGGCAGCTACGATCATTGAGTGGAGATCTCGCGAGTGGTTGGGTGCTGGTCTACTACACTGATACACGATGAAATCACATATCCACTTCACTGTTCTCTTACACATCAACGTGTTGGGGATGTTCAGGTGAACCTAAACATAAGAAAAGATTGTTTGTTTGATTGGGTATGGTTTGATATGGTACAACAGGTGCCAGTCCTGAATGAATTACGGTCATAACCCTTGACGTAAATGACAAGTTAAACTCAAAACAAAGATGCCACAACAAATTGCTTTTGTGTTGCCTCTACGGCACCTCGGAGAACAGAATCTCCCTCAAGCCACCAGCTATACACATAATAATTAAATAAATTCTGTTACATGAGCTAACAAAATTATCTCACCCATATATATTCACAACATGGATTGTAGTATAATTTGGTTAACGCCATACATTAGGTTATTTCACTCAAATACTGACATCACCAGTGCAATAGGTAGAGGAAATTACCCTCAACATCACTGGAAACAAACAATGACCAAGACAGGACACTCACAAGGTTGTTCCCCCCAATCACCTGTGGGTTGCTTAAAACTTCGAAATAAATAGAAAGAGAATTGTATTAAGACAGGATTGATTGATTTATTGGTGTTTTATGTCATGCTTAAGGGTATTATACTTACATGTACATTGTATATGGTGGCTGTGCATTCCAACAATAATGGACAATAGTGGAACTACTGTAAAAAACAAACTGCTTAATAAATTTGAAAGGATATTGTTACCTTAGCCAGTCCACAGAGGACTTCCATGGCTGCCAGTGCTGTATTCAGGTCAGCTTTCCATGAAGCCATTAGTCTGTTACACACCAGAGAGGTGGCCTGGCCAAACAAACCATGAGCGGTGTCTGCAAGTAATCAAACATATTAACTGAATATGTAAACCTATTTGATTTGATTGGTGTTTTACACCCTACCATAGGGTTGCTGAACACATAAAAATGAGACATTTGATTGGCAGAAACACAGCAACATATGGATTTCAACCAAGTAATACCTACAGTGTATGAATCATCTTGGTAAACTTTCAGAGACAAGCTTCTTATTAGATCTTAATCCATAGTTGTTATAACTTGCTTAAAACGTGGTATAACAGGGGTGGAAATATATATACATATATATGAGCAATAGATGTCAGGTAAAAATTAACATTGTGTCTTGTAAGAGTATCCAGAATTTTACATTGTGTTACAAGGCCTGCAGGACAAAATTGGAAAAATGTCAGACAAAATATTTTCCACCCCTGTTATAATATCTGGAGGGCAATGAAATCCTCTAGAGGAGCACCACGGCAATGGTATCAAAGTGGTCCTCTAAAGGATCCCATTGCCCTGGTGCTCCTTTAGAGGATCCCAAGGCTCTGGTGCTCCTCTTGAAGATCCCTTTCCCTGTTGGTCTAGAGGATCCCATTGCCCTGGTGCTCCTCTAGAGGTTATGAGATCCTGGAAAGAAGCACAGGGCATTGGGATCCTCTAGAGGAGCACAGGGGCAATAGGGTTCTCTAGAGGTGCACTGGGGCAATGGGGTCCTCTAGAGGTTCACCGGGGCAATGGGGTCTTCTAGAGGAGCACCAAGGCAAAAGGAGCATCTAGAGGAGCACCAGGGCAATGGGATTCTCTAGAGGAGCACCGGGGCAATGGGGTCCTGTAGAGGATCCCCAAGGCAAAAGGAGCATCACGATGAGCACCCGAGCAATAGGATCCTCTAGAGGTGCACCAGGGCAATGGCGTCTTCTAGAAGAGCACCAGGGCAAAATGAGCCTATAGAGGATCACCATAATAAATTTCACTTCTACAATAGTACATTATTACAATATTCTTTAATTACCCAAAGATGTTATGATCAGCAACAATCACTTACCCAGTTCTTTAGAAGCAGTAGAGTGTTGTGAAGAAGAATTCCTGTAATGGAAGCTGTCATGCTGGAAAGGGTCTACAAGAAAACGTGCCAAGTTGCATGCTTTAGTTTTCTACAACAAGCCATACCATAAAGAGCTGTGAACAGACCTTTGAGTTCAACTTATGGTTTGTTTCTTTGTTTGGCTGGGGGTTTTGACTGAACTCCTTGTGTATTTAATAGTCTCAGTCCAGCAGACTGGACCTACATCAATTTATTTGTCCACAACATGCTTGTTCAGTAAACAAAAACACTGTTAATAATGTTGACAGAAAACCCCCCAGTGCATTTTAGTAATTACACCCAAAAAATAAGTAGATTTACTAGGATAACCCTTGAACGGAAAAGGTGCCTCATTTTGTCAAAAAATTTAGCTCACTAATTATAATTGTCTATTCTTAGATAATCTAACAGCAACAAAGATTGATCCTGTTCGAGGTATTGCTCGGCACTTGGCACAAAAATGACTACAATTTGGTTATCCTTCATATTAAAAGACGTTAAAACCTTTTGATGTTAACCTTTAAATAGAGCCAATACATAGTGCCTCAATTTTGAAGCTTCGCATAAGTTTCTTTTAAGGCGTTTATAAAAACTAACTAGGTATTTATAGTACTTAATAGAAATGGACAGTCAAAAAATTACATTCAGACTGTTGTTGGTAACGGAATGAGGTACTATTTTTGTGTCCAACATGTATTCTACTAAAGAGTAAACTTACAACTCCAATAAAATAATACACAAAAGATTCAATTTTATTTTGTTATAGCTATTGTACATTGTAAAGTTGTTTAAGAGAAATAAACAACTAACATACATTAGATGGCAAATCAATTTGTAATAGTTTTGAAAAAATAATTATTGGAACTAAAAATTATTCACAAGGTTGTAATCTTGATGAACAGTATCCAAACTTTCCCAAAATATATAAATACAACAATAATATTAAGGCCTATATATTATTCATAAAAGACTAATGAAAGCTAAAAAAAAACTTCTACAACATTTCTATTTTACATCCCTAGCAGTTTCACATTACTTTCATAAAACAACAGTGTTAATATTATTATTATAAAGTCATGCTATTGAATAAAACATGAAAAACCCATACACACAGGATGTCACATGATATCAAGGAGGCATGACAGCCACATCAAGTTAAATTCATTTCTGTTTTAGGGCAGACTCTAACCTTACCAATTGGGTCAGATACATCTCCACTACCTAAGAGTGTTATTCTGAGCTCACCAATTGACTGGCTGTGGATTATGGTTTTAGGAGCTCAGTTTGCCAAGGGATATATGTAGATTGTTTGTTTGATAAGGGTTTAACGTCTTACTCAATGGGAATTGATTTTTTGTCCACTTCACACTGTTCCTTTCCTAATTATGGTGCAAAACCGAGAGGAAACCTCTTAAAAACCACACCCGCAATTGCTGGAGCCACATCCAAGGCTGTGACTCACTCATACACCTGATGGTCCACAGACAGATGCATTCCCCTGAACGGTAAATTGAAGTAAAATAAGTAAGCACACACGCAAGCCACTAAGCCACGGCGGCAGGCCCGATATATTGTACAGTAACTTGGAATAAAACTCTTGGTTAGCACAGTAGGGCAGATATGGAATCTTTGGAAACTGAGAAGATTAGGACAACATCCACAGCAGTTGTAAGACTTAAAGAAATTACAAATCAGTCCCTGCTTTTTTGCAGTATAAAACAATGCCCTCTATGGAAACTAACTTGATATAGGCTCAACCAACTTTGGTTTCCTAGGAAGGAAGTCTCGCTTATGATACCTAATGAATTATTACATAATTGCACCATGTGACATGTATCCGAGGGATAGCTAATTCAGGTTGTACAATTAATTTTTAAAGAGGGCACTTTGAATGAAAGAACAAGTCAAATGTCTAGCATAGTTTGGGTCATCATACAAAGGTTAGACTAAATATGAGAGACTGAAGCAAAATCTAGTACGGCAGAGCTAATTTAAAATTGGTTTCAGTGCAATAATAAAGACATTAAGTGAAAGGTACATGCTGCTGATCAACTATAGGGTGGTGATTAAGAGGCATGTAGCTGATCAGTGTGTATGTATGCTCTGGGAAAATGGACATGCTAACTTACCACTGTGTGTGTCGAGGTCTGTCTGAGCAGGGAGGTCATGGGCTGGCTGTAAGGTTGTCTGTTCAATCTCCTCAC
>JAVFBX010197486.1:0-12882 GCA_034783855.1 Mopalia kennerleyi
ATGATATTGCCTGAACCAGATAGAGTTCAATGTTAGGCCCTGAGCCACATAGCACAGTGATAGGGCCTGAGCCAGAGAGCATTGTTAGGCCCTGAGCCACAGAGCACAGTGATAGGGCCTGAGCCACAGAGCACAGTGATAGGGTTTGAGCCACAGAGCACAGTGATAGGGTTTAAGTCACAGAGCACAGTGATAGGGTTTGAGCCACAGAGCACAATGAAAACAAAGTCTAGTCTTCCCATAATGCTTAAATGTTCAAACATCAGATTAGTAATACTCAGAAAGTATTCAATTATGGAACAAGCCTAAATCACAAACAAACATATACGTTGAAATGTTCATTCAATCTTTGTAAGTCGAGTGTATGTTAAAAATATAAAGCGAAAACCTGTAATGGAAATTCGATTGATATTATATATGTACGTATATAAGCATACACACGTTGTGTTTCGTATTTTATATGTATCCAGTCCACAACACAATGGGTATACAGAGTAAATGGCCTCGCAGGTTTACACTGTCAAGCGTGCAGAAAAGCGAGGTTTGACGGGAAAGTTTATTGTAATTCGCAGACAAAATTCAGTCAATACTAAATGTTAATGAGCGATACAATTTGAGAAAAAAACATTACAAAATAATTTACAGTTATACTTCTTAAGTCTGAGCATTGTCAATAGATCAATTATTCTAGTAACGAAAGCTATGGTTTTTCTTGGCGTGGTTTTACGCCTCGCAATTGGCCATAACCGATTATTACTATGATGTATTTGTCTGCGCTGTTTGGTGCCGAGGCGGTATCTTGGATGTCCAGACAGATCATTGACAAGTCGTTCGGTGAATGTCATTGGTTCAATTTGACCTGTTTAGGTGCCCAATGTATGCTAGTCAGCACTGTACCAGCTACCAATCGTGATACGCTTGGCATAACTGGCAGTCTCGATTTGGAATGGATTGAATAAAATTAGGGAACACCATGGTAATTTGAAGTAGAATCCGTGACGTCACAGTTGGTGAGTGGGAGAGAGTGTTGGTTTAGTATATATTTACACGCGGGCCCTACAAGACTTGGCAGGCACGGGAACAACCAAGAGAGGTAACAAAAACATACTGTAACAAGACTCGCTTCGAAAAACGGACAATCCAGGATCTGAGAAAGACTACTAAACAGGTAGGAGTATTCAGACTTTAAAGTTTATTATGACATCAGTTTTTCTGTATTTAAATATACGTGTCTACAAGCTTTTCGTTTTTCTCACAAGTTGTTTCATTTTAAAATCGCACCATAGAGCTTTGGAACGAACAGGATATGCCGTAATCGGCTACATTCGATACTGTTTCGGCTTAAGTTTAACAGCAAATTTTTTGGCCTGAATGTTCGAAGGTTTTTTGAAAATCATTCAACAAAATAGCTACGCCAGCATTAAAAACTTATCAAGAGTAAGTTTCTTGGTCTTACACAATATCTAATATAGGGATTGCCCTGACACTTCCACTTACGGATTAACTGCTGACGATTGGGACCCAACTCCGATATTTGCTAGTTCGATTTCGTATATGTGTTTCGACATGTAAACTGTCTGAAGTTTGCTGTTTTATTGCAACTAAGGGGTTTCGTGTCACAAAATGTCCTTTACACTTTTATACAGATTCGGTCAGTATAATTTCCATGTCAGTATCCAGAGATGCCCTAAGTCGGTAGTAAAACCCCAATCCAACATACTATTCATGTGTAGGTAAACTATTGACATCAAGACTAGTACTTAATACAAGCAAGCTTCATTTCTATTATCTAGAAGTACATGTAAGTTCACTACTCGCGAAAGCTGGTCGATAAATAATTTTCTCAAGTGTAATGAAAAAAAAAAACCAAACAAACAAAAAACACTTCAACATCACAACATGCTAGCGATTTCATTTTAACGTTAAAAAAAGCGAAACAGAAAGCTTAGCTGACAGTAGGTATTTAATGTAAATGCCATTGCGGCAACTCAGTCAATTAAAATAAATGTTCTATATTTTTCCACAAAGTGGAAAAAGTCAATAAACCTGTGATATTTTCAAGTTATTTTCAATGTAGCCTTACAGATATATTTATTCATAAAATTAAAAGAAATTAATTAAAAATGCCTACAAAACATGAACGGACCACACCGGCCAGAATCGTAACGGTTGTGAGCGAGAAAGTTTGGAACCAATGCACTTGTAACGAGCTGGCTTTCGATTTATATGGTAACTTGACGATAACAATGCATAATAAATGTAAGAAGTGACTGAAATCATATGTAGTCTCCAGATACAAGACTATGAAAAGATCTCGTACATAAAATGTCTAATCCTCTGTCAATAAGATTCATCATGGCGTACAAGGGGAGAAACACAATTCTAAACGATGTACTGGTTAGAGCCAAACTTGCTTTTTAATAGACAACTTGTTACTCTCGTTCACCTTACGTGACATATTCATCGGTTGATTTCTGTCTCTTTGAACTACCCGTTTTCGTTTGTTCTAAACTTATGTCAAATATTTGGCTTGCTACGTATTTATCCCATTGCCTTCTCTCGATATATCTGTAGGTTACATGTAACAACTCGAGATTTAGATCTATTCCGAAACCAGTCTCTGTGAGTTTATCTAGAACAGGAGGCTATTCATCGGGTTTAGTTAATCGACATCAATGTTCAGGTGTGATTAATCTATATAAATATATTCTATAGCATTGTTATGAAATGCACAAAAAAAACCCCAACTTTTTGTCTTTCACGTTTCATAAAAAAAACTGCCCAGCGAATCCTGGCTACTGGTTGACGAAATCAGCGAAATGTACGAGATTTTTCTTTATATGAATTATATACTCCACCTGCTGGAAATTGTCATTAGAATATTCACATTTGTTAGAATCCTGCAAAAATACCAGCATCGCGCATAAAGACAATCACCAACAAAGTTCAATTAAATTAAATTAAAATAAACTGAAAGTGTGCCAAATATAATAAAACGCCAAGTGAATATGAATAATTAACGAATATACACATGTGAATAGCTGTGTTCACTCGGTCAATGTGGTAGAAAAACTGTTTTCTGGGACAATTTTGATAGGCTGATCCCCAGAAAATCCCGTTTAATCAAAGTCAAAGGAAGGTTTCGTTAGAAAAACATTGAATAAATGCACAGATATATTAAAAAGACAATCAATCAATTACAGAGTGCAGGCAGTGAAAAGGAAAACATTTTCTTTTCACTATCTTGATTTATTATAATATTTTGTCAATCTATTCTGCAACCTACAGGCTATTCAAACTAAACAGTCCTTGTATTGTTCTCTTTAGAAAGTACAGGTCGTAAGGGACACGTGCGAAAACAAAGATTTTAGTGGATTGTTTTGGATAAATTGTTCGTTTTTCTCACTCACTTTGAGAGGTGTCCTCAATTGGCCTTCGCTCTCCCCTGGGAAATTAATTGAGCTGACTAGGATCTGTTATTTTAGGCGCTGGTCCAGAAGTCTCGGTACACAGCGACCTAGTGAATGACAGGGCAATCCCAGCCAATTCCAATTCATCCCAGCACCGTCCGATCTAAGTTTATCTTATTGCCAGTAATTGTCGCCAAAACGCTGAATCTAAATCAGTGTATTTAATTAACAGGTTGGTGACTACTCCTTGTAAGTTCTGAGCACAGTGATTAGCAGTCACTGATCAGAATCACCAATTGTATTAGGTCTCCCCCCACACTTGATTTTGAAGACGTACATGGAATGTGAACTGCAGGTCATCGCTAACTCTCTTTCTATACTATGAACTGGCTTTGCATACGAAAGTGAATCATGTGTGATAACCACGTTATGACAGAAGGTGCGGAGTGTTTGCTGTTGAATCATTTTCGATGGCTTTAAACCGGACTCAACTAGATTGTTTATACACAGATGGTCAACCTGGACAGTATTCGACTTTATTAAAAAATGCACGCGGGCATATTAACTTTTGACATTGCTAAGGTTTCCACTATAAAACATAATTATTGCTCTATCAGGAACATTTCCAATATGCGAAAGGTTTGGTTGCTTCCTAAATTGGACACAGGCGAGTCTTTTTTCCAGCCCTCCATATGAAGAAGAAATTCTTACAAAATCTTGAAGTTCACCTATAGTAGGAAACAGACACAGAAATGGCTATATATTGTTTTTAAATGTTCAGAAAGAAAACAGAATTGTCACCATACAATCTTGGAATAATGGTTTCTTTGAAGGTTCTTTGAAAGAGAGGATGGTTCTAAATGGAGTCATAAGGACAAAAACGACTCTTTGTTATAAACAAATTTATAGAAAAGCATTGCACATTTGTTTTGAGGGTTCCATGCGTGACACCAGAGCCATAACTGAAGAACCTTGAAGGGTTCTAGTAGAGGCATATGTTTCCGAGAGTGCACACACAAATGCTTACTGTACAACCAAACTCTCATTGTACACGATATGACGAATACTAACGTATTGCTTTCAATTAAGTGTTCTTTAAAAAGTATAGAAAGCGAGACAAGATTATCGAAATGTCACGTTTAGGACAACCATATATTTAACACATAAACAAATAGTTTGTGCTATACGGTTTTTAGCAATTTTTAACTGCAATATTTTGCCATTTAACTGATAATTACAAATGAAACATGATGATAGCGACTAACATATATGAACCCGGGCTTAATGCAGGTGGTGGCAAACAACAGCTTTCTACCTCAACAGCAAAAATAAATGAATCATCACAATGGTTTAAAAAAAGAAACCGAGAGAACTTCATGATACTTGTTGATACGATTCAGCTACACAGTTATATTTTAGGCCAAGTTCTCGAATCATCACTAATATGTAATATTGTCAGGCAGGTCTTCAAAATGTATGAAGAGTAGATGATAGCTTAATAATTACATACCAGATAAGACCACCTTCTAGTTTTGGCAACAAATTAGAATTGTTTATTATTTATTTGACATTTTAACATCCTGTATTTCAGTCTCGTAAAAAAACTTGTCAAAAGTATCTGAAACAATGTACTGTTGAAACCAAAAAATCGTCTTCGGATTAGAGCCAACAACCAGTCGAGTTACTTCGTATCTTCAATTGCGAAACATTTATCTCTTCCCAGAAGAGGAAACCAAACAGAAACGTTTAGAAAGGGAAGGTTATTGAATTAAAACTATTCAAACGTTATATCCTCTGGGTTTCCACCAGATAAAGGTTCCAAGTCACCATTGTGTCCCAATATGTCCAACCCAGCACCTGTTTGCTAGTCGCCTATTTACAGGGCTGTCAAACTCTTGTACCTAAAATATCTACTCATCTCTCACAAACACCCATTAAAGCATACAGGAGAAACACAACAATAAAGGATCTACTGGTTAAGACAAAACTCTGTATCAGATGACCTCTAACTGTCATTCTCTTCAGGGGACACATGTAATGGTTAATTTAGTTTTTTCTCTGACATGCCAGTTTACAGTTGCTCTATTCTTAACCCATGTCGAATAGCTGGTTTGCTACATATTTATCACATATTTTGTATTCTGTGAAAATGGTCAATACATTTTCTCGATGTGTTTTAAGGTTACCCATAACGACTCGAAATTAAGATCTTTTAAGTCTCTTGTCTCTGATAGTTTATCTAGTCATTTCTTATGAATCTACATCCTTCAGCCAGTGTGGTTAATTTTGTTTAGAAAAATCGATATATTCGATATTGACAATGACTCCGCAGTCACGGTGTCTTTCACTGTTCATTTTTAAAATGTCTTATAACGCACCATTTTTCTTCTATCTTGTCATTTTCCGTTGCCATTGAACGTGTCGGGCTCAGAGAGTCGTGGGCCCGATTATTTATCTAGGACATAAAGACACAGTATTACGGTACGAGCTGTAGTTACGACGTTAGGGGATTTGCTTTATTTCTGCTGTTTCATTCGACTAATGTTTTGTCTCGACGAATCAAAACGCCACAAATAAAGGTTAAGCCCTAAGACGTTTATACAGATCAACAGTGAGAATGCAACTGTAAAGTTTGTTGAACTGGTATGTCTTCTAAGTGAGAGTTATCCCGAAAGGACAAATATACAGTAATAGATTCTATACAAAATAGTATTAAAATCTTTACCTCTATAATTTAATCAAATGGTTCTCAATTACTATTGCTTTTAAGAATACTACTGAATAAAGTGGTTTCTAAGGGGATTTCCCTTTTCTCTTAGAATACTACTGAATAAAGTGGTTTCTAAGGGGATTTCCCTTTTTACTTAGAATAATGCCGAATAAAGAACAACTCTACAAATTACAATTCTTTAAAAAGTACTCAATTACAAAACGATTCTCTTTAAAATACTGCTATTTGAAAAAATGCTATATGTAATAATGTTGAATAAAATATCGCTGATTAAAACACTAGTACGTATTAAACTTACTGACATTAGTATACTGTTTTATACTGTCGATCCGCTCAAACATACGCCAGTAATACACATACCCCACAAGTTAACGTAACCCAAGTCTGTAGTCAATCCAAATTTAAATCTATAAAAATCTTTTGTCAATTATTTTTTACTGTCCGCTTTTTGTTAAATATAATTAGTGATCTGATTATTCATCTCCCCTCATCAATAAAGTAACGAGTCAGCGTTATTGTCGTTTTGCCTTCTGCTTAATGTGTTAGCCTATGCATACTTCAATCTAATGTTGATACACGCCATAGCTGTTATCTGCTATCATTGCTTGAATGTTTATCAAAATTCTATAGTTGGTCATGAATATTAATGAATGACACAACTGTTAATATGCCTGTGGTGGGATGAAAGCTACACCAGGCTCGTGACGAACCTTATAAACATGCTGATGTACATTAACAATAACAGCCACTCTGTTATAATATTAACTAAAACATTGTCAATACAATGCTATCAATGAAAATTGCAAGTTCGATAAGTTTGTTCTAGTCGCAAACGTACCATGTCTGGCAAATGTGTTGCTTATTCAAATTAAATCATTTTATTAAAGACAGATGCGTAAAAAAAACCCATTCCGCGCCAACCCCTATTTGCTATGACATGTCGTTGCAGGGTCAATATTAAATCTGAGATAGATTGAACTCAGCAGTTTTACAAGAGTTAATTCATTAAATTGGCGACCACTTGAATTGAATTTAAATGGAATTGTACGGCTTCAGTTGTAGGATTTCGTCAATCTTCAAAAAGAAAGACAGAACGACTTGTTGAACATAAAGCGTACGAGTAATGTTGATTCACTTTTGAGGCGTCTGCCTCGATGGATTCGGCAGCGGCAAGGACTCGGTGGAGGCTGCTTGAGGACAAAGTCTTCGCTCGACAAACTCTTGGAATTCTCCCGAAGCGTTAAAGCCCCTTTTAAATATCTCCATCAGGCATAACCAGCTAAATGGGATTATTCTTGACAGTGTTAAAGAGATAGTTGCTTAATGGAAAGCTCTAAGTATCCACACTGTAACATAATTGCATTTCAACCTATTAATAAAAAGCCCATTTTCTGGTTGAGGCGCCTGCTCGGAGAAGGCGGTCAGGCTCGCTCCGTCTAGTCAACGTGATGGTGAGTGCATGCTCTCGCTTGGCGAGTAAGCATCACGTATAACTTCCCCATATTCGTAGGGTTCTTTGGGAAGTTATTTAAAAAAATATAGAAAATATACATCAGTTTATTTATATTAGGGGCAATATAAATCTCCGATATTTTACTACCATCTTTAAGCAAGAACGTCGCTCCATTTATATTCGTTATCGACAAAATCACCTCAATAATTTTTTTAATATCCAGTTGCCTATAATAGTCTTTATGGTAAAATTTTCTGCCGATAGAACAGTCATATGATCATGCAAAATTAGTTAGATTAGTAGGAAGCAGCACTTTAAGTGACAACAATCTGCATTTCGGCAATAAAATTAAATTAATTAGAATGTAATAGAATGAGATGTTGTACTTGTTAAGGTCCAATAACAATGTATTGGCAACCTGGGGCTCGTTTCTTAAAGCGATTTTAGCTTACGTTGAACGTAAATCTTCAGCACTGGTCGTCATCGTATTTACGTTTAGCGTAAGCTAAGATTGCTTTGTGAAAAAGGGCATGCGCCTTTCTTCTGTCATCCTGCGAAAACAGGTTTGTAGCATGTATAAAATAATCTAGTGCAAGGTATTAAATAACGGGTAACCAAATTGCAACATTACACGTAATTAAGTGTTAATTTAGACTATATTTAATTAATAACAACACTTTTTAGTTAGTTTTTCAAAGATATTTTATTTAGTGTTTTTTGTTTCCTCAGATTTTCTTAGACCTGAAGCACTTACTGATTAATATTACTATCCGGGAAACCGACTATACTACCGTTTAAATAGAAACTATCCGGTAGTTAATTGATTCGGCTTAAGGATGAATAGTTAGGAATCGCGGGATACCACTCGACCATTGTGTTTGCTCAATATACCACAAGAATATAACAATACAAAAGAGCGCTACGGTTAATACCCTAAGAATAGTAAGGCGGAAGTTTGTCTATGCTTCTCTCAATATTAATAAACCAATAGAATAAACCCTTTGAGGGTTAAGCTGTTATTGGGAGACAATTCTTAAATGTTTTGGTTCCCGGCGGATAATTGTCAGCTTTTCTGTGCATTCATAAAAGATACTGTATGTTAGTACGATGACTGCATACCGCCTGGGGGACATAGTTCAGTTAATGTTGCTAGTTAGTCTACTGGTTCGGCACCAGCTTAGCATACACAATAAGTGATCATTGTCCCCTACGAAATGTAATTGTCCTATATACTAGTATTGAACAATAATAAATACCTTAAACGAAAACCTATATTCGGACATTCCGTACAACTGTGTCACAGAATGCTTCATATCTGTTTTCCAACAGTTGTCTTAGTTTGATACAAATCTTAAAGTTGATATTCCAGTACTCTGGTATTTTTATGTATAAGTTTCAGTCAATAATGGTGTGGTTTAATTTGTAACAAGAAGTTCTATAAGTCATAGAGTACAAACACCTAAAGGAACGCGAAGTCTTTGGCCAGATTGGGGTTTTCATATCTGTTTTCTTGACAGTTGTCCTAATAGTTTAGTACAAATCTTTAAGTTGATATTCCAGTATTTAGGTCTTGTTTATATGTAAGTTTCAGTCAATAATGGTATGGTTTAATTGATAGCAACAAATACCCTGATTCATAGAGTACAAACACCCAAAGGCACGCGAAGTCTTTGGTCAGATTGGGGTTTTCATATCTGTTTTCTTGACAGTTGTCTTAATAGTTTAGTACAATTCTTTACGTTGATATTCCAGTACTTACATGTTAGGTCTTCTTTATATATTAGTTTCAGCCAATAATAACATGATTTAATTGGTAGCAATAAGTACCCTGATTCATAGAGTACAAACACCCAAAGGAACCCAAAGTCTTTGGTCATATTGGGCTTTTCTCCACGTTTCCACACACAAACTAAGATAAAAGAAGAAAACTCCCAAAAAACTAAAATACGAATACATGCATTAAGGCATTAAATATTTTAAAATAACTAATTGACTTAAGTATAATGATGTAAACATGTAGTATTGATTAACACTTAAATAGTTCAGCCGTGGTCAATCTTGGATTGACTTGGTTTTAAAGTTAAATGAATCATTTCCTCAAAAGCTCCCAGCACAGAGTAAAAGCAAATTAAATTTTATCACATGATTGAACGTATAATTTTTATATAGTCAGTTTTACAGGATTTATGTTATCAAATTTTGCGGTGGGTTGTTTTAGCCATAATGCGAGTAAGTGCTGTAGCTAATAGGCATAAACATCTAGTTAATATTGCTTCTTTTTTTGGTAAGAACTGTGAGTCATTTAAACGCTTTAATCCAATATACGGCAATCTGTACATTCTTAAATTTCTTAGTAAATGCAAAAGGATGGAAAAACATAAGAGACTTTTGTTATAATGTATTTGGCCATTTTGGGCCCTCCGGTGAATTAATTATAAAGGTTCACTGTACAACTTATATGCATGTAATTGTTTATACAAACATATTGGGCTTATTGTTTGAAGGTTTTATTGACTTATAATTGCCATTCGTGGGCAAATATATATATGTGGTCATGGGCCAGTCTGCTGATCACATATAGTGCCAGGTACATTTCTCCCCCCTACAGTAGTCAACTAAACTACTCCCGTTCTTAACATCTTTCAATAACAAAAACACGTCTGCAAGACTAGATTAATGTACAGTCTAGACTTTTACAACTATTGCCCATTGTTGATATACCTTGTATACCAACAGGTTATTTTCACGAGCAAGTGAACATACAGAGTGGATCTGAATGTGTATTATACACTTGTAATAAATTGTGTACGGTCCGTTATCCAGTCATTCAAGGGAAACATGCGTAAAAATCTCCCATCGATCATAGTGTCACGTGACCTTTAATGTCGACCTGCAGGCGGGTTATTGGGTGCAATGATAGGCCTTCATCAAACTATCGATATATAGCAATAGTTCCTGTCTTTATGGTGAATTATCGATAGTTTTTTTGTTGTTGACTATGGCAATAGTCGTACCTACTATCGAATTTGTTTTGGGTAGATGTCATAGCCTATCGCAATAGTCGTACAGGTTTATCAGTAGTTGACCTGTTTCCATAATCATCCACCCTTTGGCTAAGGGCCCTTAAGCACTGCGTAACGCATCAATGAATCAACAATCAATCAATCAATCAATCAATCAATCAATCAATCAACAGCCAATCAATCAATCAATCACTCAATCAACCCATCAAACAATCAATTAGCTGGCCCTCAGGCTAAGTGCAGTACTACTGAACAATAGTCATGCTGTCAGCTATGGAGGAACATGAATTTTTCAGCAAAGCATATGTATATAAGGCTTCACATAATTGTTGTGTAGCTGTTCATCCGTTTAAAATACACCGCCGTCATATAAGTGAAATACCCTTATTATGCATCAATCGGTCATCTATTGACTGTGCTTAAGGGTTTTTGATACCTACTGGCATAATACCTCTAGGCTACAGTATTGCATCACTGTCTAGTTTGATGCTTTGATATTCTTTAAATGTATACAAGTTGCGGCTAGTTGAACAAAATCCTAATCTCGCAATAAGATCGCAATTACCGGTGATAAGCATATTAATAAGACATTCGCAAGTATTACATGAACGTTGATCTTTAATCTTCAGTATGAAGCTTAGCGTTTCCAAAGAGGGGGTTTATAGCGGGAAAAAGATCAAAGTGTCTCGGATTTTGTTGGAATTTGCGAGGAGAGAGAACAGAAGCAGTTGCATTTAGTTTAACCATTTCATTGTTTATTTTGTTTTGAAGTACAGACGTATAAGCCAGAAAACACAACTCTCCTATTTCATTTCTAATGCAACTTACGCTATTTTTTGTGTTTGGCTGAGAAAGACAATTTATAGTTAACATTAGTAAATTGCACTAATCAAACACAGCCGTGGTAAATTCGATAAATATGATGAAAATTGTGTTTAATTGACATCGCAAACAACCCTATTTTTTTTCGGAATTTTACCCCTAGTCTGATTGTCAAAAAAATATAGATGTTGGACAACAACTACAACCTGTGTTGCCGGTATTTGATCGAAATGTAAGCATAGATTGGAATTGTAAAAGAATTGGGACAACTAATGCTATTGCCATGGCTTTACTACGGAGCAGCAAAAGTGACATGACAAATAAAAAATATTGCTGCTCAATAACTCGTTTAAACGAGCTATCAACTCGTTCAAACGACTTATTGACTCGTTCAAACGAGGCAATCAACAGATGAAAATGAGCGTTCGGTCATGGAAAACAAACATGAAGGTGATACATTACAATTGCTGATTGAACCCACTTGCGTGATAGGCTTAATATAATAAACGAAGAGATACTCTGCAGCGTAGACCTGATAATAGTATATTCCTTTATGACACTTAAAAAGGGCAAGAAACGACGCAGGATTGCAAATCTACAAGTAAAGTAGGCTGATATATGCTGCTATTTGACTGCATGGTTGAATAACTCGTTTGAACAACCTATCATCTCGTTCAAACTAGTAAATGAGCAGCATAATTTTATTTTCACTTTTACGACTCTATACTTTACCAACATTTGTCACTAGAAATAAACATAACTGAAAAGCGGCAAATTTTCCAGAATTTGTATATTCTATTTTGTATTTTTTTTATAAAGAAATAATTTATCTGACGTAGCCGATAAGGTAGTTGGTAACTTTTAGACTTTCACTTAATACACGTGTACTTGCTGTCTCTAGTGAGGAAAGCTTTTATTTGCCGTTATTTCACCTGAAGTGGACTTCTCGAGAAGCTTAACACGTTGAATATTGGCCGACGAACCAACGGTGTATGCGAAGCTTTAGTGCAATGTGCAATGGTGAATATTCAAATCTTGACGCTTCAGATAATTAATCACTCGAATTTTTAGCCACTCGGAACAGTTTTTCATCAGTGCGAATCCCACCATGTATGTGATTTACTGTAAAATATTTATGTTCTAACTCAGAGGCAATTTCACGTTTTCTTTGGTATCACTGTTTTAGCACAATGGGTGATATGCCGCCTGTGCCGTTTCGCAGTCATTGCCGTCAAACCAAATTGGACCCCAATTTAATGCTGGTAAATTTTTTATCAGGTACAAAGTAAATTTCAACCCGTTCCAGGTTAATGTGACGATCCATTTCTTGAACAGACGAAACGTTTGAGACAGAGACCGGAAAAAAATTAGGCTTTATGGTCGCTGCCACGGTTGAAGACAGAAACATGTATGTGTATGTGTATCCAGCATGACAATAAATAG
>JAVFBX010197497.1:0-12881 GCA_034783855.1 Mopalia kennerleyi
TTTTTATTTTATTTAATACATATGTGTAGTTAATTATACATCATGTCAATCATATGGAGTAATAATAGAGCAAACATTAAATGGCTTTGATTTATAGTTTTATCTCAATTTACATGTAATTAACCCCCCAAAAAATCGGTCCAAGTAATTTTGTCATGGGACAGGTAAACAATTATTTCACTTGTCACATGTGACAGATAAAAATTTTACAACATTTCGACCCCTGACCCTTGGCTTTAAGATTACCATTCTTAAAATCCTTCCTTTATATACCCTGATGTACATGGTATTAACAAGATGTTGTCATCTATTAGGTTTTAAAAGCTTTTCTTTCTGCTTATTACCTTCAAATCCGTTCATTAAGATCTTGTATACAATTTATATTTGGAAATGATAGGTTATGGATTTAGAACAGAAGATCAAGAAGATGCAGCAAGAGTTACAATGTCAGCGTTACAATGCTGAGGCTGCCAAGACTGCTGTGGAACAGAAAGCTAAGAAGAGAGAAATGGAATGCAAACAAGAACTATCACAGCAGACTGAAAGTTTGAGGTTGATGGAAAAACAACTGATGGACTCAAAAAATAAAATGCAACAAGAAATCAACCAGGTTTGTTTGTGATAATATGTTTGTTGACAGTATCTTAGCTAATTACACTTTGTGGGGCTAATGCTTATATACTCTTGGTCTTACTTGCACCCAGTGAAGGAATGATAGAATTAGCCCATAGCAGCTCAGGGGAAATTGTTGTAAGAAGTGATCAAACTAGGGCCGAGTGACTGGGGAGGGAGCTCTCTGTTGCTCTCAGAGCTACACTATAGCAATAAAGTCACGTAAATGAATGCAGGTGGGATGCTCTACGATTACCATGTTGGTCTGAGCTGGACTAACACATCGGCTTAATATAACATATAATCTGTTGGTAGTGTAAGTTTATTGCCTTATGTCTTATAATTGTCTTTGTTTGTTGCAAGTGGCATTTGGGTGGTTACCTCCAACCATTAGGCTGGTACGACGCTGTGTGAGTGAAATTACTAAAAGGTTGGCATTAAACACCAATCAAAGGTGCAATCAAATCAAACTTATTTTTGCTTACTCTTTACTTTTATATGATTTTAGGCTCAAAATGAAGCAAACCGATTAAAAGCACAGGTACAGAAGTTAGAGAACGCTAAAATACGCCTGGAGCAAGATTTACAAGATCAACAGAAAGTTAACAACTTCAATGGGAAAGAAAAGGTGATTTGTTTAAAATAGGTTGAAAACAGAGGTTTTAATAAAAAATATTTAAAAACGCATGTACCTGGAAGATGCAGCTGAATGATGTTCTGGTTTGAATCCAAGTCAAGAGTTGTTCCGTTAAAAAATTATTTGACAATAAAATAAAGAAATTTCTGTATATTCTTGGCAATGTACCAAATCCACATTTAAGATGAGAAATACCTGAAACCAGTGAGTTGTTTTGTCACTATTGTCAAACCCTTGAAATATAACTATTGAATAAAGGAGTTTGTTTTAGACCAAATTGTGTATGAAATGCCTGAAAAAAGATATTGAACCTCTAGCTTGTCCCTCTTATACTATATTTTGTTATTTTGTGTTTCAGGCAACACCTGTGAAGTCCATGTCTAAACCCCAAACAGCCCAATTAATAGATGCTCCCTTGAGTAAGTGTACAGCTGTACTGCATTGGTTTAGTAATGTTTTAGTGTTTAGTTAACCAAGTCAGTTTTATTCTGTAGTTTTTCATGTTTAAATCAAGTTTGTTTTTCACGTGTCCTGTTATAAATTTATTTTTCAAGTCAGGTTTTGGGCAAAATTCCGTCTTGTTTTAATCACACACTATTCAATAACCTGAACTGGATTTATAGGGGATGCATGAAATGTTGCTTTGCTCAGTTGTTCTACAATTGACTGAAATAAGTGATAATAAAAGCTATTTGTAAGAACCAAATTTAATTCAGCATAGAAATTGAATCATCAGTGATTTACCGTGTTTTGTTGTATCATCTTGGATAGCCAACAGGAAATGTATGTAAAGTTTTTCTTTGATTAATCAGGTCAATGTTTCACACAAGAATCCACAGAGAGTCAGAATCAAGGTGGTGCAGCTCAGGGCACCAGAGTGAGAGAATTAGAGAGTGAAAGGGAGAAACTACTTCATCAGATTCAGCAATTACAGTCCGAGATACACAGTGTTAAACAAAAGGTATTGCAAGACACAGGCCTTTGCCATTTATCAGTAGCATTTAATTTTGTCTCTACAGCAATCATTTGTACTTCATGAGTATTTGTGGAAAAAATGCTAATTTCCCTGGAAAGTATATTTTCCAAAAAAAAATTCCAGCGAGCATAATTCAAAGGAACTTAGAATGACAACCTAAAAGAAGCGGGTTGTTTGGTTCATCGGTTGTTTGATTTGTGGCATAGTTGCTATGTATTATAGGACCATGCATCTGATGCCATTTATATTTATGTAAACGCTCATAATGTTAACATGTGTCAACCCGATGAGTTGTATAGTCCTGCACAGTTGGACAGCTCAGACGTTGATTGGTCTAAATCCACACTTAGTGTTTTCAGCGTAGTGCTAGCTCTTATAGGAAATCTTTTAAAAATTATTATAACATATAGTTATATTCGTCTGTCTCTACATAGGCCTAACAATTGGCAACCATAAGAGCTCATCAAATCAAATTGTTTTCAGTTTAGTTCGGAAATATTTTATTGGCTTTCTTAATTTTATTTTGAAAAATAAATCTGGAATATTTCTCCCTGTGTAGGCATAATGGTGAATTCTGTACCGTCATGACATTTACCTAAATTTTAATGTATATTTTGTTCATCCTCTATTTCAGAATGCAATTTAATCTTTTTTTAATTTTCAATTTAATCATTGCTCCACAAACTGTTTGTCTCTTTGCTTTAAACAAATGACAGATTTCTCCCAGAAATTATATATATGTGCATTAATTTGACTTTTTGTGGCACTCTTTGAGGGTTAAATCCAAGAAAATAACCGGCATTTCATTTTGTAACTGTTGCTGGTGAATGTTGTAACTGAATGAGATTGACAGTATAACAGTCTTTTTGTATTTGTACCACTTTGGATCAGCCCAAAGTGTATGACAGCGGATGTTCAGCCCAATGCAGCTATCTAGACTACAGTATATAGTTTTTAATGTTTCTTGTATTGGTTTCCATGATGTAGGCTTTGGAAGATGTTGAGAAGAGTAAGAATGAAGTGCAGTCCCTTGAGAATCAGAAGCATCATGTGACACAGCAGATTCAAAATGATGTCACATCAACGAGACAACAAGCAAAGGCCAGTGAACAGATGCAGGAGACTATAACTGTACGTACCAGTATAATATATATGTATACCATGTGCATTTACATGTTATAAACCAAGTTTATCTTTCTGTTTCCTTTAATTGTGCATGAAAGACGGAACATAAAAAGGCTGTTTTAATGGATATTCACTATTTCAGTGCTGACCCAAGCTTCCTAATGTTACCCTATAATTAAATATGACCTGAAGTCAAAAAGATGATGCCAGGGTTATTAATTATGTCCTTTTTGCAAAAATATTGTTCTGTTTTGGTAAATTCTTACCCTAATACTTACTCTCTCTCTCTCTCTCTAATTTTCATAGTCTCTTCAGGAGAAAGTGAAGAAGTTGCAGCAGGAGTTACAATGTCAACGTTACAATGCTGAGGCGGCCAAGACTGCTGTGGAGCAGAAAGCCAAGGCTAAAGAGAATGAGCTGAAACAAGAGATTTCTCAGCAGGCAGATAGTCTACGGTCATTGGAGAAGGAACTCAACGATAGCAGAAATAAACTACAACAAGATTTGAAAAGGGTAACAAAATGAAAGGGAATCACACAATCACAAATCACAAAGTGGTTTAAAGTCACTTAGAGGGGTGACTATAAGAACCCTTTTCCCCAGGAGCTTAGGGGAAACTGAGCACCATTTTTTGCTGTTGTCTGTCTCTGTCTTGTATGATTGGTTGTGATATATCTGGTCATTGTGACCGGTGTTGCATAGAGGTTGTTTCCTTCATACACTGGTGCCTTCTTCAAAACACCTCACATTTTATAGTTGTGCTGGTGTCGATTATTGTTGGACAACACTGCTATAAGATAAGTGAAGCACCCTTAAGCCCGTTGTATAACACCAATCAATTAATCCTTCATACAGGACACAAGTGATTCCAATGAAATACACTGACCATGGCGTAAAACTGAACAAATACATTGTTTTCGATTTTTAAATGTATAATTTTCAATGATCATTCATTATGGTTTAACAGAATGATGTTGAGTGTTAATTTCCATATCCAGTGCTTGATGTATGACCACATGTCTATGTATCTGATTACAGGCACAAGGTGAGGCAGACAGGTTTAAAGCTCAGGTTGAGAAATTAGAGAATGAGAAGTTAAAGTTTGAGAAAGACAGGGCACAGCATGAACAACTTCTACAGAAAGTGGATCTGGCCGAGAAAGAAAAGGTATTAATCCTATGTCTCCGAGTCCTTAATAGTTTAATATACTTGTGAATATAAATATTTGCTTTTATCGACTAGGATGTTATATTTTCATACCTTTCAGTAACTGTCTTTCCCATTACCTTTAATGTAAAAATTTTCAAGCAACAATAATCGACATTATTACTGCAGTGCCATCAGAGTAATATATACAGGTTAACCAGAGTCGAGTCTCATTAAAATGAATTACTTTGTTCCTTTCTATTATGTTAAAAAAAATCCTGTTTAGATATGACAAAATTGTTTACATGGTCTTTATTGGCCCATAACAGGGACCTATCACAATTTTTACCTTCACACCATCATAGTACAATCATCATATCGATTAAAAAAGTTAACTAGAGTAAAATCTAATTAGTATGAAATCTATCCTAGAGGATAAACAGACACAATACAAAGACACCAAACATAGCTAGGTTGGGTGTTGTCTCTAAGCTCAGAGAGCACCACCACTTCCAATGCTAGAAGACCAGTGACATTTGAAATAGATTGTCTTAAGTGAGTTATTGAACATTTGAACAATTCACAGTACTAACCAGTTAATGATTTGTGTCTTTCCTATAGGCCAAAGCCATTGCAGCTGTCGAAGAGAAAGACAAGCTATTGAAAAATGTGGAGAGTAGATTAAGCCAGGCCGAACAGGATCTTAAGTCAAAGGATCAGACAAAGATGAAACTGGAGCAGGATTTGAAAGATTTACAGAAAACTGTCAATGACACAGAAAGACATTGTCAGGAAGAAACCAGGAGAATTCAGGCTGAGTTAGTAAGTCGCTGCAAGGAACTGGATCAACAGAAAGACAGCTCCAAGCAGTTCACGGAAAGAGAGGCTGGCCTTAAATGCCAGATTGAGAAATGTCAGAGTATGGTGCAAGAAAAGTGTACAGAACTGGATTTATCCAAGAAGGAAATGAATGATTTGAAGAACCAGCTGGCGAAAGTTTCTGCTAGCCATGAGAGTAAAGACCAGGCGGTTCAGTTAGAGAAAGATAGTGTACAAAAAGAATTTCAAATCCGTTTAGCGCAACACAGTGCCGAGATTGAAACTAAGTCCAACCAAATCCAAACATTAAAGGAAGAACTGGAAAACATTAAAGAACATGTAACAAAAATAGAAACTGTGAAGAAATATCTTGTTAAGGAGAAAGTAGATTTGGAAAAAACGTTGAAAAAGGTAGAGGAGGAGAAAGACCAATTTTCTAAGGAGATTGGACAGGTGAAGCAAGAATTCACAACCAAGCTAGCAGAGGCTCAAAAGAATGTAGATAATGTGGAAATTTTAAAATGTGAAATTTCGCAAAAACATGCTGAACTAGCACAGAAGTTTACAGAATTACAAAAAGAAAGATTGGATTTGGAGGGGAAGATGGAAGGAGTGACAGCAGAAAACTTAGAGCTCAAAGAGAAGTTGACAAGAACTGAATCATTTTTGGATTCCCTCCAGTCCGAGAAAAAGAGTTTAGAAGACAAACTTTTAGATATTACTGCAAATTACGAAAAATTGCAGAAAGACATTGCTTCATCAGATCAAAAAGAAAAAGAAGTTTGTGATTCTTTAAAATTAGCCAAAGAAAAAAACCAATCATTAAATGAAGAGATTGTTGCTTTAAAGGAGTCTTTTCAAACTATCCAATCAGAGAATAATAAAATGATAGATTTGGTTAAACAAGTTGAAAAGGAAAGGGATGAGTTGAAAGATCAAATTGTGGAAATTTCTGGACATGAGAGCGAATTGAAAAAACAGTTTGATGTCAACTTCACTAATCTCCATGCACTACAACTCGCCAAAGAGGAAGCCGTAAGATCAAAAAATGAGTCCAGTGAAACATTACAGAGACTAGTGGAGGAAAGAGAAATATTGGAAAAATCTTTGGAACAGCTTCAAGAAAAATTAGATTCACTTGAAAAGAGCATGGATGGACATACCACATTGTTAGAGTCAAAAGAGCAGAATATTGTCTCACTTACAGCAGAAATAGCTGTCGTAACCATGAAACTTGAAAGTAAAGAAGCTTTGAGTGAAACAGAAAATATTAACTTGAGAGAAAATCTTTTACAATCCAAACAGGAAACTGAAAAGTTACAAGACCTTCTGGTATCTAAAACAAGTGAGCTGGATGGTCTCAAACAGGAAATGACAAACCTTACTGATTCTGATTCTCAACTGGCAGCTAAACTTGATATGTTACAAATGGATTTAGAGGACAAGGATGAACTTGTCATCTGTTTGGAAAAACAGGTGCATGATTTGGAGCAGGCTGTGGAATCGGGTAAAACTGATAGAGCCGCGTGTGCCCAGGAACTCTCACAAAGAGAAGAGACTTTGAAGGCCCTACAGAACGACCTGGATGATGTCAAGAAAGAACTTGATGAAACCAAACAAAGTGATATTTCCAAAAAAGTTGAGATAGAAAACAATATGATTGCTTTAACAGAAAAAGAAGCATACATATGTGAGATGACTGAAGAACTGAGCTCTTACAATGAGTTGCAAGGGAATTTAGTAAACGCCGAAGCTGAGCTTGAAGATCAAAGAACAGCCGTTGACGAGAAAAATAGTGAAGTAAGTGAACTTAAACAGAGTTTAGACAACATGGCCTCACTGCTGCTCGTCAAGGATAGAGAAGTACAAAAGCTAGAGAATGATATTTCCAACATTGGGCAAGCTTTGGTCGAAAAGTGTAATCTCCTGGAAGAGCAAGAGAATTCCCTTGTATGCAAATCTGAGCAGATACAACGTCAGCTTGAGAAAATCAACCAGCTTAATGATCAGATTTCTTCATTTAACCAAGCAAAAGATTTGATGATGGCCACTTATGCAAAAGAAATGGAGAATTTAAATGTGCTGTTACAGTACAAAAAAGAAGTATTGAAATTGAAAGTTAACCAACTTCAAGGTCAGCAGGAAGTCAATTGTGAATGCCAAAGACAAATTAGAAATTTGACAAATGTGATGGCTTCGAAGCAAACAGATCATCAAACAGTAGTCCTGGAGTTGGATTCCAACAGAGAAGAAACTTCTTCCCTTCAAGAACAGCTGAAATTAAGCAGTGAAAGGGAACAAATCCTCCACCAAAAGATAACCGCTTTGGAGAAAGAAAATGCGTCTCTCTTAGAAAACCAGGACAAACTATCTCAAGAGCAAACTGAACTCGCTGATTTATACGAAGAGAAGATTAGGCTGTCCCAAACTCTGGAATCTGATTCAAGTGAAGCAACAACAAAACTGAACAACTTGGATGCTCTAGTGTCCACATTGAACGAGAAGTTAGAATTCCAAACAAAACTAGTTAAAGATTCAGAGGAACAATTGACAAATGCTCACAAATCTCTAGCCTCAATTGAAGACGAAAAACAGGAAATTCTTGAGAAATTAGAGTTGTCAACTTTAAACATGTCTTCTTGTTCCAAAGAAGTGGATAACTTGAAAGAAAAGCTCCAGGAGAAGGAAGACCAATTTGAAAATCTGAAGCAAGATTTTGAAATGGGATGTCTGGAAGTTCAAATGACATCTGAGCAGAGAGAAGAACTGGATAATAATCATTCGGAAAATATCCGAAAACTGCAAAATATAATACATGAAAAAGAAAAAGATGCAGACAATTTAAAAGAAAATATGATAAAACTTGAGTCTGACATTTTAGAGCAATCATCACAGCTAACAATGGCGGAACAGAGAGCAGCTGATTTAGATAAGTCCTTGTTAGATATGGAAGATCATCTAAGAACAGAGTTAAATCTCTGTAAGACACAGAAACTAACTCTAGAAAAAGAGTTTGCCACAGAACAGAATAAAGTTATTGCACTATCACTTAAATTGTCCGGAGTGGAAAGTTTGCTTGAAGAAAAAGAACAGCTTCATAACGAAAATATCTCAAATGAAGAAAAACTTTGTAAGGATTTAGAAAAAATGGAAAACACGTCAAACGACAGAACCCAAGAGTTAGAGAAAGCTATGTTTGAACTACAAAATCGGCTTAAACTAACAGAGGATAATCAGCTTGAAAGTGCTGAATCTTTGCAGACAGAAAAAGAAACTGTAGCAGTTTTGGAAGAAAGAATATTGGAAAATGAAAAACAGATGGAAAAAGAATCAAACAAACTAAAACGTGATTTAGAAGAGAAAGAGATACGATTGAAGGATTTACAAGATGAAATCAATGGGCTTCGGCTACAGAATGAGGACCTCATTAGCCTTCAGGATGCTACAGAGAAACTTGCTTTGTTAAAGAATAGATTTGAAGAAGAGAAAGAGAGTTTTAGCGAAAGAGAAGCAGCACTAAAAGACGAAAAATTCACCCTGGAACAATCAGTGGTGTCTCTTCAATGTGAACTGGAAGAAAAGTCCCAAATGATTGTGGAACTGACAGCAAAATGCGGAAATTATAAAGATAGTATTGCTGAATCAAGATCTGACAATGAAGCCTCACAGAAGCAATTCACAGAGGAAATGGAGAGGTTCAGAGATCAAATCACTGTCTCGGTTGACTCAAATCAGAGTTTAGAAGAACAGGTTCAACTTTATATAAACACGATTGCTACATTAGAAAGAAAGTTTAATGAAATTAGTATGAAACATCAAGAACTTTTGCAACAAAACAGTGTGACTGAAGATTTATTACGAGAAACTCAAGAAAAGCTAAAAGAAACATCTGACCATGTAGATAGCCTTATGTTCAACCATTCCAGTTTAGAGAGGGAACTTGTGAATACAAAGAAAGAATGTGAAGAAAGTGATGAAAAGCTAGCAAAGCTGAATGCTTCTCTAATCGATATGGAAGGAAGAAACGCAGAACTTTCTCAAGATCTTAGCACAACACAGGCTGAGCTGAAAGCTAGTCATTGTTTCTCACAAGAGATTGAACTCTATGCTGAGAAAACAAATGAGAATGAAACTGACCTTAAGCAACAACTGGTAGGTCTGGAAGCAGAACGTGATGATCTTAGACTAAATCTTCAAACAACCACAACAGCTCTGAATGAACTGAGGCTACATTTGACTGAGATTGAAGCGAGAAGCAGTGGTCAAGTTGAGCAACTGAACAGAGAACTCAGTGGTAAGACAGAAAGTCTGGAAGCAGCTGAAG
The DNA here is from genome assembly GCA_034783855.1 of Mopalia kennerleyi. Lineage (NCBI taxonomy): Eukaryota > Metazoa > Mollusca > Polyplacophora > Chitonida > Mopaliidae > Mopalia > Mopalia kennerleyi. The sequence goes on from JAVFBX010197497.1 coordinate 9,640, forward strand.
CCACAGTGAAGCAATTACGACAAGATTTAGATGACACAGAGCTTAACCTGGCCCAGATTGATTCCGACAAACAACTGCTGGATGAGGAGAACATTAACCTGAAGAAACAGTTGGGTGATCAGAATGATAACATCTCAGATTTGTCTGTCACTAAAACAAGTGCTCAGGACGAGCTGGGAGAGTTAAGATCTCAGCTGAGAATAAAAACGGAAAAGCTTGAGCAGCTGGAAAAACAGTTAGAAAATCAATCATTTGACATGGAAATGGTAGTTCTGGACAAGCTAGAGTTAGAGGAAGAAACAAAGATTTTAAAGGACAACCTATCAACTGTAAGAAGTGAACTGAATGCCACTTCACATACAAAAGAATCATTAGAAATGGAAAAAGCGGTTCTAGAGTCAGATTTAAAAAGTTCTGCAGCATCTGTTGAGAGCCTTACCTTAGATATTAACACATTGAAAGATGAACAGAGCATTTTAAACATAGAAAAAATGGACTTGAGTGAAAAAATGTCATCTGGGAAAGAAAGTTATAAGAGCTTGGTTGAAGAAAATGTTGAGATCAACGAAAGTCTATTAGTGTTACAATCAAAGCTGGCTGAATTGGAAGATCAGTTACAGACAGAAAACACAACAGTCATACATTTACAAGAACAATTAACAAAGCTAGAGAAACTTGATTGTGAAAATCAACAGATGTTGAAAAACTTGAATGAACAGTTAGAAAGTGTGCAAATTGAGAAATCGGTGTTGCAAGTAGAGATTGATAATGGCAAAATAGAAACAAAGAGTAAAGAGCGGGAGATTGAGGATCTCATGTCTAGGATTACCTCCCTTGAGTGTGTGATTACTCAACAGGATCAAGAGAAGATGGCATCACAAGACACTCTCGATACTCAGGTGGAGACATTACAGAAAGAAAACTCTGACCTTGAAGAACGTATTGATGTTTTGTCCGGAGAGATATTTGACCTTCAAGAGCGTTTCAATGCGACAAGTACAAGAGAAAGCCAGGGTAGAGATGAATTGACCTCTACAAAAAACACTCTTGTTCTTCTTGAAAATGCAATGTCTGCTTTGAGAGAGGAAAATATGGATTTAGCAAACAAAGAGTTGAGTTATCAAACAAATGTTAGTCAAGCGAAAGAAGAGGGAGACAAACTCAGGAGACAACTAGAAACACAAGAAAAGGACAAGCGAGAATTATTAAACCAGTTTCTAAGCTTGGAAGATGCCAAGGCAGTCCTGGAGAAAGAAAAAGCCGCTTTGGAGATGGATCTGAAAACTAGAGCAGAAGATATCTCCTGTGGTGGCAGAGAGATTCAAAGTCTTCAGAATGAAGTCACTAAGTTAGAGAAAGCCCTGACCAAGGACCAATCAGTAGTTAGCAGTTTACAGACGGAGTTAGCCACATTCACTTCAACTAACACGGACCTAGAATCAAAAATAATAAAATTAGAAAAAGACTTACAAAACAGAGACTCACAATCAAAGGCAGGTGTAACAGAACTAGAAGCTAAATTGTTCTCACTCCAAGAACAGCTGGAGCGATCAGAGAAAAGTTGTGAAAATCTAAAGGTAAGTGGCACATATTCTCTTTCTTCCTTGTAAAATATGTGAAACGACAACACCATACTTGTAGCTCCAGAAACACAGAACTTAAACACAACAAATGTAAATCTATCCAAATTTATGATGAGTTTCTCTGTGTTCTTAACATTAATAAATGACACTTGTTAGTGGTAGATATAAACCAAGTTCCTTAGCCCAGTACTCCCTTTTTGACATATAACACTGATTTTTCAACAACCCAGGTCGTACAGAAATCAGGGTATTTCAAATAAGATAGGTAGAAATCTGTTTTAACGGTATCTGTGTCTGTATTTCAGAGGACATTAGATGTCAGTGATTCCGAGAAGACATTGTTAAGAAAACAATTGTCAGGTGTAGAATCAGATCTGTATAAAGAAAGAGAACTACACAAAGAGGATGTTAGTCGTTTAGAGGATGACTTGAAAAATGCCCAAGAAGACATTCAGAAACAACATGGCAAGGTATGCCTTTAATCATGTGTTACTTATACTAACCAGGTGAATGGCCAAGTAAACTGTTTACCTGTTCAGCAAAATATGCTAGAGCGGAAGACAGAAGTGCTTGAATAATGAAATACAGGAGAGTTCTTTGCTGCAGGGGTGGGATGTCTTCGGCTAAGATTGTTTATTTGAACAGGCCTCTGAAGTTGCTACATTCTGTGTATTGCACTGACGGTTCAGATAGGTTTTAGCTCTATAACCACTTTGTTCTTTTTTTCTGGCGTTTTGAAGACTTGGGAGATTTAGGGAAATTAACTTTGGAAATTTTTGTCGAAATGTTCCCTCACGAACAAATAATAGAATTGTATATGAGAAATAGAATTATCTTTTCTTGACAGATTACTCTTCTTTTAAACTTCTATGCTTAGTATGACCGTATGATGTATATACTAGTCACGACAGAGATGTATTGTTTTTATCCAGCTTGGTGCCGCCCATTGATCTGATGAAACTAGCATTCAAACCCTGTTTACTCCAATCTGTCTACATTTCACTTGAATAAATATCTCACATTTATATCTCATCGTATATCTTATATCTCGTTGGGCTAACATGGTTTAAAACAAGCAAGATTTGTTTTGTTTTTTTCCCTCTTTTAATAATTGGGGAATCTCTGTGTTTGTTGCCATGGAGCTGGAGGCAACTGATGGGTAAGACACGCCATGTAATGTTAGTTCACAGAGGTGCCATTATTACGGACAACTAAGTCTTTCTCTTTGTCACAACTATTTTGGCGGGCTTTTCCTGTTTGTTGCCCTGGAAGTCTTAGCCACAATAGGTAACATGTAGTTGGTGGGCTGTGACTGTTGTGTTGGTGCTATTTGATATAATATTAACAAGTGGTTGGGATGTTCATGTTGGTTGCTCTGGTGCTCTTCGATATCAAATCAACCAGTGGTTTCTTTGGTTGGATGTTCATGTTAGTTGCTATGGTGCTCTTTGATATCAAATCAACCAGTGGTTTCTTTGGTGGGATGTTCATGTTGGTTGCTCTGGTGCTGTTTGATATCAAATCAACCAGTGGTTTCTTTGGTGGGATGTTCATGTTGGTTGCTCTGGTGCTCTTTGAAATAAAATCAACCAGTGGTTTCTTTGGTGGGATGTTCATGTTGGTTGCTCTGGTGCTCTTTGATATCAAATCAACCAGTGG
>JAVFBX010197508.1:0-12881 GCA_034783855.1 Mopalia kennerleyi
CCCCCCCCCCCCCCCCCCCCCCCCCCCCCCCCCCCCCCCCCCCCCCCCCCCCCCCCCCCCGCCGTCACCCATTGGGCTGGCACGCCATCATGTGAGTGAAATAACCTTAAGTAGGGCATTAAACCCCAATCAAACAAACAAAAGCATGTTCCAGTATACAATATCACCAAATACACATAAGCCATAGGCCAATGACCTCCTATGCCTACTGGCCAATCCGACCCAGGGGCCACTTTTACAAAACGTCCTACGACAAATAAATATCGTACGATAAAATAACGTCATGTTTAAACAATAGCGTAAAAATGTCGTACGATATTTATTTGTCGTACGTCATGTCGTAAAAGTGGCCCTTGGTTCTTACCCAGCCAGGGCACTCAAGTTCTAAACGTAGTTATATATAGATATCAACGACACGGATTTTCAGGCAGTGCTGGATGTTCTGTAACTCAAATATGTCAGACCAGATGGGATTACCCCAAACATTTTTTACAAAGGAAATATTACTTTTACTCTTTTTGTTCAACATATTTTAAAGCAATGTATGAATATACAGTACTATGGGGGAAATAGACAACTTTTTAGGCATTATATATGAATGAAAATAAATCGGATTGATTCATTGTTTTGATGCATCGATGGATGTACTCAAGGGTTTTTCAATTATTTACGACGGATGTTACACCTCTCGCTGCCTTTCTTAAATGCAGTATAAAACCGGGTAGAAACCTCGTTAAAACCATCCCGGCGAGTCACCTGGTGTCACTTCCCCACATTCCGAAGTTCGCCTGGGGTAACTCCACCCAGTGAGCGGTGATCAGTAGTCCGGCAAGCTAACCACTGGACCAGGATCGTTGGTTCATAGATTTCACATGACAATTAGAAACAAACCAGTTAATCATCATTGAATCTAGTTACACGGTACTGTCCATAAACCACAAATAACAATCATTACACTGACATTCAGAAACCTTTTAGATAATAGAAGAATGTAACTGTTATTGCACTGAAGAAGGTATCACCAGGACATGGGTTTTAGGCGGGAACTAACTTACCTAGATGTACTAAGGCCTGTACATAATAGACTAAGTGACCTTTAATCATGCTCATGCATTCAGTTTTAAGCCTTCTAGAAACAGTTAGTGTATAGTCTTTGTGTGTAAAAAGTCAGTTTTGTCCACTTCAGACATGAGAAGCAGCACAATACGTGTAAATCTAACAAGTGTTTGATCGTTACCATCAAGACAAGTTGATTTTTTAAACATAGATTCAGTCGAACCTTCTTAGATATTATGAATGAACGGTTCGTCAGACCTGGAAGTAGTATACTCATCCCAAATCAGACCAGCTTTAGAACGAGCTGATACTTTATGGGGCAATTTAAGGCATCAACGGTTGATTGAATCTCCACGAAAAGAATGTGGCAGAACCGTACAAATAATGCGTTGTCCTTTAAAACTGAAATACAATGTTTCTAATGTCTGTAGTATATGAGGGTGATCGACAGAGCAACTTAGTTATGTATCTTTCCCCTTAAATACACATTATACACTATAAAACTGTACAATATTTATGGATGGAACACAATACTTTAAGCAAAGTGTATTTGGAAGGGAGATTTATCTGTATATACAGTCATACAAAACAAATTCCGTTTACGTTGGACTAGTGATAGAAGCTAGATGAAGTTTATACCTGTTCAGTACATGGCCATTCAGCGTGTTACTAATACCATGATGATAACAATCCGACAGATGTTGGTCACTTTATCTGGAATATTAGTTCTATCTTCTTCAAATAGAATATGCCAGAGCATAATAATTATTTTTCTATAAAAATTTTACAGACCCCTTCAAACAAAATGTTGTCATTAAGTTACTGAATTAAAATCTATACTTTTTGGGGGTTAGTTTAATAAAATTTATTAGATTTATTGTGGATTAATACATGTATGTGTGCCAAACGCATATATTATGTTTTCAGACATTTAATTTTGTTTAAAACGTTTCGTTACAACAGCCATCCCTTGTGCGAATTAACTTGAGTATAAACGCGACTATTCCCGCAGGGGACGCCACTAGCCCAATGGCCTAAATTGCTTAAATCTTTAGTTCGAGGAGTGACAATAATAATTATGTCTGCAGGTAAATCTGAACTTTAGTTTAATCTACGAATAGGTCATGGTACTACAAATGAACAGTTTAAACAAATAGACTGATATCAGAATTATGCTCAATTTTCTAGACCAAATGAATAAAAGTGATAAAAATAACATTCAGTGGCTTATAAATTCCTCCGCATGCACGGGACCAGAAAGATCTGGCTGTGTGGATTTGCTAGTTCATTTCTTATTCCGGTGCAATCTAGTATGATCAGCTCTACTTAAAACACTATAAAATATTACCCTTTTACAAGTAGCATCACAAACCGACAGCAACTACCTGGATAAAGAGGACGTCAATCCAAGACGGTTTTACAACCATGGGCAGCCCGTATGAAGCGACCGATCCTCCCCATGTCACCATTATGGCTCAGCCCTTACTTAAAACGGTAGAAACGTCTTTCCACTCAAGATTTGACTATGGAGCCATTGAAAAAGGTGAGACGTCAGAATTTGATTGAATCTATTAATTAAATATAAATGGTATATAATATTTTTTGAATTTCTCATAAATAGTAATATATCATCTGTACCTTTTCCACAGCCTATAATAACTCTTGAAACGCTATGCAAGTCTGTATGACATACGAAATTAATTACCCGTCATAGTTGTAACATTATGTACTCTATATTTTCCCTCAAACCTATTCTTGACTCACTCGTGCACATGATACAAACACTTAAGTAACGGTAACCGAACTAGTCGAAGTTTGAAATACTGTATGAATGTAAGATATTTGTATATTTCCAGCAGACAAAGATAGCTCAAATAAAAATACCACTTTGGCACAAAGACTGTTTCCCAATGGATTTAAAAAGGAGATGAGAGAAATATTTGTCTTGGCATGGCCAACGGTAAGTCACCTTTTACTTAGTTCCGTTAATTTCCATCGATTTTATCTGAATTGTCTTAACATTTGTAAATAGTCGCAAAATAATACAATACGGGATGTCTTTATTAAATTTCGACCAGACAAGCACATATTCGGCTACAATGGCTGGTAGATTAGCGAACTGTCATTGTATAAAGTAATTGGCACAATATGACTCCGGTAATCGCGGGGAAGATTTTAACCAGGTTTCTTCTTGGATTCCCACCGTATTTAAGTTAACAGCAGTGTGAAGTGAACAATCCATCGTCATAAAACTAAAATACCATTGAGTATGAAGTTAAACCCCAGTCAAACAAACAGACAACTGTAAGTAATTCAATCCCATATCAGCGTCGATATTATCTTTGGTCGTTAAACGTGGCGCTCTATACCTCTGTATGTATTCTCTATGATTTCGTTTCGTCTTCTTCTGTGGACTCAATGCTGCAAGTCTGACTGTGCTCTGTTCTTACACTACAGACATTTTGGGGTTAATTTCAATACTGTGGTGATAATTATTCTCTTAATTATGAGGTCTTAAAATAAGTTGTATTCAGAACATCATTTTCAATGACAACACAAATGAAGTGATCAATGCATGTATTTCACTGTCCGGCATTAGCTCGAAATCAATAACTGTTATACTACCTTAAAGCAAAGTCAAACTGTTTTAATTAATAGGGATCACATCTGTAATTTATCTAAGTTATCTAACAGTTATATAGTTGCTATATAAAATAACAGTTTACTCACAATTCGTGTCCGCTTTTGTATTTTATCATAATCATTTGTAAGCTGTGGAACAAAATCATTAAATTCTTGGAAGCTCACATATAGCATTTAATAGGCTTGTGGGTGGTTTCTTTCCTCAGGTGATTACCTGTCTTTCGATCAACATTGTTGCACCAATAACCATTATGTTCTGTGGGCAGCTCGGAAGAGACCAACTGGACGGAGTAGCTCTAGCAAACTCAGTAAGTATACCATACACATGGACGTCCATGTTTCTTCCACACTAACCATCAAATTATTCATAAATATGTTTCTAGAAACTGTCACATTATAATCTGTACTAAATCAGGTTTTAATTTTGTTACTCAACCAATTTTCCGTTTTGTTGTTCGGCGGCCATCGGTCTCGTGAAATGGATGTGATGACTGCATATTTTGTTGGATTGTATAATGCTTAGTTTAATCTTTTTAAATAACTTATGAAAATTCATACAGTAAACGTTTATCTTATTTATTTATTTGTCAACCATCCTGTCAATGAAAGAATAAATGGTTTGAACCACTTGGTTTGAAAACGATGTTTGAACCTGCATCGACACGTCAGCAGTTATAAATCCTCATGCTGAAATCCGTACAAAGTTTAATAGACCCGCTCCAGTGCCTTCTCATCTTCTCTAGCCAAGAGTTTTATTCAGAGCTACTATGCATTGTAACCCTTGGCGGAACGCTACTATTAAGCGATAGGTTGGCTGTGGGGGGACTTCTGTACACCCAATCGGATATAGTTAAACCAGGCGATCGACTCTGCTAGTAAAAATGACGCAATTGTCAATAACGAAATCTGGCAAAGTGTTTTCGAAAAAGGGAAGACGGTGATTTTTTCGAAAATATTTGGGGTATTCAACCAACTCAATGAGAGTATTGCATATGTACCCACACTTGTAAACACCAAATCTTTCTATACATGTATTTGCAATTTGCAAAGAGTCCTGAACAAAGTTAAATAGTTAAAACTTGTGTATATGACATTCAACATAGGTTATCAGCGTTTTAAAAACCTAGGTAGCCTTATCCGCCAGAGGGCGTAGGTGTAATACTGCTTTATACGATCACCCCGGCAGGGGTTGTAATGCAGAGTAGCTCTGAATAAAATTATTGGCTAGCGAAGATGGTATGTTTCTAAAACAAGTTTTTCATCGCAATGGATAGGGACATTATTACTCCTGCAATTGGACAGGATTGATAGACTGGTGTTCACACAGGGATCACACATATTCCACTTGTATTGCCGCAAAGTTTCCCATCCATAAATAACTACACTATAGCACCATAAATAACTACACTATAGCACCATAAATAACTACACTATAGCACCATAAAATATGAAGTGTTTTGCTAGTTCCAAAAATGATTTTCGTACGCTTAGACAGCATGACATGACTTGGCAACGTTACTGGAGTCTTCCTTAGCCTTAAAAATAAGCGAACATTACCATGATTCTGCACTTTATCTTCCAATATATAAAAATGGTATGGCCTTACCTTGATTTAAACCAGTCCAAGTTCTTCATTGAACACTTGTGGGTTATATGGTCCCATAAAACGACCACTCACATCCATTTTCAAGTCAAAATCAATCATTTCACAGCAGTATACCCTGCTCAGTGTTGATCCATGTTAACTGTATTCCCCATTTGAGAACGAGAATGGACGAGACATGTCTGGTTCTCTCTTAGTTAGGAACAGGACAGAACGTTTTTTGGTGAGGTAATAGGCCATACATAATCTATATTAGTTTTTTATTCAGAGGCAGGCCTTATTTCGTACGACTATAGGGTTTCGTACGGCTGGATGCTTTATCTGTACTGACTGTATATATAATTCGATAAGATACGTATTCGCATCTGGACATCACTACGCCCGGAGAATTAGGCTTATTGACCGTGGACAGAGGGCTGTATTTGAATAGTCGAATGTCATTTGTCGATTGGACAGAATATGTTGGAATATTTTACTCAAAATACGTTTTGTCTTTCATTTTTGAATAGTTGGTGAATATTACCGGGACAAGTCTGATAACTGGGATGTGTACCGCCTGTGATACCTTATTTGCGCAGGTATGTTGGTTTATTTTTCGATACTATATCAACAAGTTCAAATCGTGAATGACGCTAAGGACAGTGGGTTAGATACCCGGACGGAGTTCTACCTGTAAAATATGTCCAAACAAAGAGTGCTATCCTAAAATAACGGAAATGCTTTAGTTTGCCTCTTGCTTATACACCCTATATAATAAAAATACTTTGTTAAATAATAGGACGATTGCTGAGAAATCCTTGAATATAAGTTGTTGCAATGGACCTGACTCGGATGACCTGAATTGGGTGACAGGAATTTAAACATTTATTTTTTGTGATCCAGTAATTAATTTAAAAGCAGCCAAAACATTTGTTTAAAGACTGAACTGAAGATATTGGTCAACCTGTTGTCCACATGCAGATAAACCAGTTCCAAGGCTTGTCCACTTTAGTTAACAAAACTACCTGCACAGGTGACTAGTGGTCGAGGCTTTCATGAGGTTCTTCCAGATTCCCATCCAATTGCCTTCAATGTCATGGGTCATATCAGGGAAATGTCAACACCTAACAAACACTTCATACTTCTGCTTGTATAAGACATGAACAACATAACTTTACATAAATCTGGCAGTTTGTTTTCTTTCTGTGTAGGCATTTGGTGGAAAGAGCAAGAAACTTGTTGGCGTTTACCTTCAAAGAAGTAAGGTTTATAGCATTTAATCTGTTACAAATGCATATGGATTAAACGGAGATCATGTAGAGAAGTTAAAACTTGTTGAAATTTGTTGCTGGTCTCCTTACAATCATGTTATGATTATTTGCATTAAAATTGTTACTTTCTCCTTTCGTTTTACTGCGTTGTTCTTCCACATCTCGTGCTTTTTCAAATCTGCTAGATTATTTGATATTTGTATGTTATAGCGATGTTCGTCTACATTACGTTTTGATGTTGAATTATGTGAAAATAATTTCCTAACAAAATATATATTTTGTTTACAGGCTTATTTATAATACTATTAGTGTGCTTCGTGTCCTGGTCTGTCTTTGTTAACACGGAGGGTATACTTCTTCAAGCTGGACAAAACCCCATAGTTTCTAAGTAAGTTCGCTTAACCAATATGTTAGAAGATTTTACTCATAATACATTTTGTCTTTCATTATTGGGATAAATATTTCCATATTTCTTGTCTCTATTTAATCGTAAACAACCATTTGGATCCCTTTTTGATGTATATTTATATTATAAACACACCTTTCTGACGAGTTCCTCTAAGTAAGATCGCAAGTCGATTAGACACACATGGATGCATGGGACTCAATATTTCAGTTTGTTTTCTTTTAAAACACTATGTTTACAACACCATGCATCTAAGAGTATCTTGTTTTGGAATCGCGACTTACCTGCATTCAAAAGCTACACATTAAACTGCCTTTATTCAGCCATAAAGAAGACTCCTTGAGTGTAAGACCTCAGAGTTTGACGACTTACTAAACTTATATTTCAAATTGATTTCGATTTAATTTGCAAAGTTATACCAATTATTTCAAAACATAACCTGACCACTTGTTTTTATTCATAAACTATTCCTTTCATATTTGTAGAATTGCTGGTGACTACACCTTATTTTTCATGCCTGGCCTTATAGTAAGTTAAATTATGTATATCTAAATTAGTTGTTTGTCTCAGTAGCCAACATGTGTCTTCCACCATATGCTATTTTCTAAACGATTTTCGGCCATTAAAATATGTTGTTCTTTGGGATAAATATTTCCATATTACTTTTCCCTATTTAATCGTATAAAACCATTTGGATCCCGTTTTGATGTATATTTATATTATAAACATGATCAACTGATATGAAGTCCAATTATGGTAAAAAAAATATACACAATATACGCGAACAATGAATGTACATGCAGATGTGAATGTTATATATGTACTGGTTAATATAAACGCGTAAATCTTTCATTAGGTCTAATTATGTTTTTCTTCGAAACTTGATGTATAGTTCATTTCACGAATACTATAGCAGAATAATAATTTAACTAGAACCGGAAGGCTTAAAAATGATCCTGTCATTTTCTAGTAAATACACTAGTACCTGTGTAACCATAACAACATTTACAATGTTACTGTTTTATTTCAGTTTTATGCTCTGTATCAAATATTTGTGAAGTACATACAAATTCAGGTGAGTCTGTCGTTTCTCAGTTTTGTTTGTTTGTTTCATTAATTCGGATTTAACGTCTTACTGAAGGATATTTTACTTATGTGACGACAGCAAGATACAATATATTTTTTTTCAAATTCGAGCTCAAATAAACTTTCACCAATTTTATATCAACTTGAGTCAGTTCTGTCTCTGATTAGAACTATTTAATGTGTGAGTGTTTGATTGGGGTGTAGCGTCATATTCAATAGCATTTCGTGTTTCAAACTGTTCAGTGGAACTTTAATATAAACTTGAGAATATTTTAATTGTCAAAAATGATGTACTTAATGAGCAGCCCCGTTAGTTTGTATAGGTTGCCCGTTAGTTTGATGTGAGTGTTCCATTGAGACTTCGCGTATACCTAACACGATGATCTTTCTTTATTCCAGAACAGAGTGTTTCCTCCTGTTGTTATCGGTATCATTGGGAACACCTTCAATGCCCTTGGACATTACATTGCTATTTTCCTCCTGGGTTATGGGACCAGGTAATACATGTTTAATACATATAGTGCTTATTTCTCTTTTATTATATATGACAGAAAAAATCATGACATTTCAAGTCTGCGTAGTTCTATAATTAATTTTTAGACGAAGGCCTAACTTACCTTTTTAATCTAGAATAATTTTAGGGAATATCGGAGATCACGGGTGCTTTTCTGAGGTTTCTTTCAGTATGTAAGTGTGTTATTCTATTTGACCTAAGTACATTCTAATGGAATGGGTCGTTATTCTTTGTCACTTAAAGACATTCATATCACATGTGTCGTTATGCTTTGTCACTTAAAGACATTCTTATCACATGTGTCGTTATGCTTTGTAACTTAAAGATATTCTTATCACATGTGTCGTTATGCGTTGTTACTTAAAGGTATTCTAATCATGTGGGTCGTTATGCTACATGTATGTCACTAAAAGACATTCTTATCACCAGGGCCGTTATGTTATGTCTTTTGAAGACAGTATAATCGCGTGGGTCGTTATGGTATGTCACTTCAAGACATTCAAACAGCGTGGGCCGTTATGCTATGGCACTTAAGACATTCTAATCGCGTGGGCGGCTATATGATATGTCATTTGAAGACATTCTTATCGCGAGGGTAGTTATGCTATGTCACTTGAAGACATTCTAATCGCGCGGGTCGTTATGCTATGTCCCTTGAAGACATTCTAACCGCGCAGGTCGTTATGCTATGTCCCTTGAAAATATTCTAATCGCGAGGGTCGTTATACTATGTCCCTTGAAAATATTCTAATCGCGCGGGTCGTTATGCTATGTCCCTTGAAAACATTCTAATCGCGCGAGTCGTTATGCTATGTCCCTTGAAGACATTCTAATCGCGCGGGTCGTCATGCTATGTCACTTGAAGACATTCTAATCGCGCGGGTTGTCATGCTATGCCACTTGAAGGAATTCTAACCGTGTATTTGGACTTATTCGTATATGGAGATTGACTGTCCGTGTGTGGAGAAGTGCGAATCGTTTTCATCCTGACTGCGGACAGAATAAGATGGTTATTTTACACACATTGCAGAGTTATTGACAAGATCTTTGCTCACATTGTAGACTTAGCAGTGGATTTAGATAGTCCGAGTCTCCCTTAACCAGAAGAGTTAACTACAACATAGCATAAGGAACTTCGTCAAAAAAAAGTCTATATACTCTATGCCACATGGCTGTTTACATCATAATATGCAGGTAGTTTACTCGAGTTCTTCTACCAGGCCTTTCTTGTCACTGTATAGCGTTTGTTTCTCGCCAACACGCTTGTTGTGGCGCGACAATCGTCGATTGATGCAAAGACTATGTCACTAGTCGATATTGTCCCAGCTACCCCTGGCGTTATAATAAATATGTCTATCCATGATCAACGTTGGTAAGTCTACAATGTGGGTGAATCTACTATGCCACTAACTCTCAAACCGTTTCCTCTTCGCAGCACACATTAGTTAATTCACGAGTTCTTCACTTGGTTAGGCATTTGATTAAAACCGGAAACAGTCTGGCCTCCATGCCTTTATACATACAGCCCGCTTGGTCATAAACTGAGTACCATTTTGAATGTAGTGCATGTAGTGATATCCGCTAAAACGGCGTTAATTGTGCGGTCGTCGTCAAATATTTACAACTGTATAAATACACCGGGACTACATTGGGATGTCATTCACCTGTAGATCAATCCAATTCATTCTTAAAGATACTGTGACCAACGTCACCCCAATCAAACAAACAAACACATTATGAAGATGCCAAAAGGCTTAATCATTTTTAAATGAAAAATAATGTTCCATTTAATGTTGACCTACATAGCAAATTTTCAAATTTTGAAGCACCTGGGCTACTTTAAACTGTGGCTGAAAATAGAGTCTCCCGTGTGACTTCCTGATAAAATAGTGATGGCGTGGGTTTATGCCAAGGTTCCCAGTCTGCGTTGAAAAGTTAGGTGATACTTAATGGATATAAAATGATGGTAAGACTGTCTTTAAGTAACATAGCATAACACAGACGCAAGGTAAACTCAATTATGAGGTTGGCACCATTTAAAACCTCAAATATATTCGCGCGTTGTTAACATTGTTCAGTTTGGCAAATGTGCTTACTTTTCTGCATTATGTGAGCAATGTAAAGTAACGGTATCCGTCTGTTCTGTCACAGGAGTTCTGCTATAATCCAAGCCTTCACATACTTCCTTATGAGCGTACTGACAATTCTATACGTCGTTGTCAGTGGATTGTACCTCAACACATGGCCAGGTGAGCACCTTATAAAAGATTTTTTTTTTTTAATTTGAAACAGTAATATCACAGATAGTTTTTTTTAACGTTTTCATAAAAAAAATTATAAAAATGAAATAATAGTTACATTTGAAAAGCATTGCATTACCCGCTTTCTTGAACTATTTGTTTTTTATGCTTAGTATCTATGTGTACATTTACATCGCTGTATAACATCAGTTTATTTTATATTCACATTTAAATTAACTGTATCAGAAGATGTAATGTGGTTGCACATGAAAATGTCATGTGCTGACTTCATACGCTGGATATATAGTTGAACGCAGGACAACTCTGGAGTATTGGGTAATCTCCCCTGTATTACATGCATATCAATATAACTACTTTTGTACAGGCTGGTCATGGAGAGCCCTTGATAACTGGAGTGGATTCCTCAAACTGGCCGTCCCCGGTGTTCTCATGGTTATTGTTGAATGGTGGAGCTATGAAGTCGGTGTTTTCGCTTCAGGTGAGCGCTTGATCAGACCCACGCTATATTTAGAGTCGCATAACGATAGATCAACGATAAATCAAATGTGAATTGTATAAAGTTGACACTGTATACATAAAAGTTTGTAGAGGTATTGCGATTAAGACAGAATCCTTTTGGTGGACTTGTTTAACTTGATGCCTGTACGTGTGTATTTGAATGTGTATATATGGATTAGTCGAACGCGCAGTAGGGTTTTTAATTATATTTTTGTCAGATAATTTAACAGTTAAATCGATGTTTTAGGTTTACTTGGGGAGATTTCCTTGGGTGCATTGACAGTTACGTTCCAGCTGCAATCTATCAACTACGTAGTAAGTCACTCTTCTTATTAAATAGAATATGTGGTCCTAAATATAAGCGCAATTGTGTTTAATATAAACTTGTCAACCTGTAAACAGCTGTTTATAATTCCAGAATGAAATAAGGAATGAAATAAATAAGTTTTCATGTACGTTTTCCAAAATAGGCACGAGTGTATTTAGAGCGTTTCTGTCAATCGCGTGTAGTTTTATTGTATGTTTGTTAATCATTGTGCTTGCTTTCAGTTACCCTGGGGGATCGCTGTAGCCTGTAGTATCAGAGTTGGACAGAGCTTGGGTGCTAACAGCGCGGGTGGTGCTAAAACAGCTGCTCTGGTGTCCTTTGTTATGGCCGGTAAGATTTGCACTTATGCAACCGTATAATATTTATAGTATTGGTAGATGGGCCAATGGTTTAACGGAGATCATTTGATAGAAATCATTTATACTATACGTCTTAAACGAATTGAAAAGCCGAATATTTTGAAACTTGTGCTATACGTCATAAACGAATATGTTTCCGTCATTGTCACGAGCATCACATAAGTCTTGTGATGAAATACAACCAGTAGTCGACAAGGTTCTAATCTGAATAAAAACATTGCATAACAAGCTGACAATACAAGTATCAGAACAAGGTTTTAGGAATGATTCCTCGTATACATTAAGTTACAAAGACATTAAATTGTATTGCTATTATCAGAAGTCCATTAAGTAGAAGCGTGAAACGCCCATATGAATAGCGTGTACGACACTGTGTCCAAAATCGGCCTATTCAAGTACTTGCCAGCCCTCATGTGGCGGACTGGCGAACCATCAGGGGAGGTAATTCTAAAATTGAATCTAACACTTGATCGCACAGTCGATTTGACCTGGCTCTACCTTTCGAAAATATATAGCACATGGAATCCTGGGAGTTTGCTGCCAGTAGTTGGGGATTGTCAGAATAGTTGCAATGAAAATCCACAGTTCTATCATAATCGAACTATTTTATGGTGTATGTTCGAAATGGGCGTACAAAAAGGACAATAATAAATAATAGGTACGAAATAAATCAAAACAAAGTTACAGATCAGATTGATCTGAGCCACGGCAACTTTATAATAAAATTTCAAATCTGCAAACAAATTTCTCAGAATTGAAGAGTGAAGAATCGACCAAACTAGTTTCCGATAGTTACCTATGCTTATCGAGAGCTACCGATTCAAATCTAACCGGCGCTAAGCAGACTATTCTGCCAACCGACTGCGCACAACATACA
>JAVFBX010197519.1:0-12880 GCA_034783855.1 Mopalia kennerleyi
GGAGAAGATCTTTGTAAATGTCAATATCCTCGTCCAATATCAGTTCAGATAAACGAAAATGAGAAGGAAAAAATGTATCCTCTTTAGAAATGAGATGTGACTTTTAGAGTGAGGAACTATATGAAGCTTGCTGGAGGAATTTTGAGCCCTAAGCTACACCAGGATAAGTAAATATTACAATATTTCTGCAAAAAAACTACAACAAATTGGGCCTGGTGGGAGAAATGTAACAAAAAGTAATCTTCCTTGACACACATGCTGCAGAATTTGTCATCAATTTTGGTCAAGTCTGCCATCAGGTCATGTGATGTAGTTACAAGGGTAGCAGGACACCTAGCCCGCTAGGCATCTCACCCGCTATAGACCATGGTCACCTAGCCCGCTACTATTACTGGCCTACAGTAAGTGGTAACTAAGCCCGCTATGTATGTGTTCTTGTATGATTCTTTCAATGTTTTAATGATTCGGGGGATCGGACTTAGAGAACTTTCCCTTTTACTGACAGTATTTTTTTGTTTTAGTTCTGTTTTATTTATTGATCTTTTACACTCATGGATCAACATGTGTGATTTGTTAGAATTTGACAGGAGAACAAGGCGGTCAACCTGTTGATAACATATATGAACCAATCAGAATGTGTCAATATTATTTGACACCAACTATCTTGAATGCTTTCGAAAATCTTGTGAAGATCTTTGGATTTCGCTTATCAAACATACAAAAAAGATTAAATCTTAAAAAGAATTTATCAATAGTGACTTATTGTAGAACAGTAATAGTAGCGGGCTAGGTGACCCTGGTTGATAGCGGGCAAGATGCCCAGCGGGCTAGGTGACTGTTATTCGTTACAAGACCTTGATAAACCCAACGATTAAACAGATTTCCTGTGTCAGATTAAGAGATTACCTTAGATGGCTTTATCCATGTATGGTCAGGAGAAATATCTAAACAAATATACGATATCAATACTGTAGGAGAAATTTCATAACTATTGGAAGGGTATGTCAATAAAAACAAAAAAAAGTCAAACCACGCAAAGGCTAAGGTCCACAACAAAACAAATAGCATTACAAAAAAACAAATTTACCTCATAATAATTCAATGCCGAAGATTAAATCTAGCCATGAACACTATTAGTGTAAGGCCTGTATAAAATAAGAATGTCTGTTCAGTTGGTCACCCAAAACAACTCCAGACTAAGATCTATTTAGAAAACAGAAAGTTTATTGAGAACATTGTGTGATTATTATTTACATTGAAAATAAGAATCTTTCAAATACCGGTATCTATGCTTCTTTCTAAATTTCATGCTACAGACTTACTAATTTTACTGTGGGCTCTCCATTCTTTCTAATTTTACTATGGGCTCTCCATTCTCTCTAATTTTACTATGGGCTCTCCATTCTCTCTAATTTAACTATGGGCTCTCCATTCTCTCTAATTTTACTATGGGCTCTCCATTCTCTCTAATTTAACTATGGGCTCTCTATTCTCTCTAATTTTACTATGGGCTCTCCATTCTCTCTAATTTTACTATGGGCTCTCCATTCTCTCTAATTTTACTAAGGGCTCTCCATTCTCTCTAATTTTACTATGGGCTCTCCATTCTCTCTAATCTTACTATGGGCACTCCATTCTCTGTGATTAGACAAGGAACAAAGTGATGTGGACAAACCGTCCCTTGGTCACAACAGTAAGTTACCCTAAACAGACAATCAAACCTTGGCTCCTTCGTCTGACATGAGGTGACATAAAACCTGGAGAAAACGAGAGCAGTGTTTCTAATAAAATTCAATAAATTTACTATGTTTTTATCTTTGAGAACAGAAAGAATATGCCGGTTGATATAAGAACAAAACCAATAAAAAGTATGATATTCGGAAAATATCAGTATTTTCTTAATTTTGGATAATTTGTTTGTCATAACAGATTATTTCTTCAGAAATTTAGGGATCCATGTTCCCCCTAAACCATTACAGGTTGATATCAAATAAAACAACTGTCAAATGTTTGGCCGATTAGCAATGAAATAGGAATACAGTCTAGACGAGCTGCCGTATCCTCTGAACCTAGTCACAGTAAATTGCTAAATCTATTGATTTCACCTGACGCTCTATGGGCTGTCCATCAACCTGCGACATTATGAAACAATACACGGCCCTGTCTCTCACTCCCACAAAGAGCTGTCAGTTTCCCAAAATCTTACTTGGACATTGTCAGATCTTAGAACATCAGAGGAAACGGGAATAATTGATAAATTGGTGTTTAACGTCACGCTGAGTATTTATTTTTCTGTGCAAAAAGGTATGCTGTACTTGGAACCTATTGCCTTATGCCAGAGATCCAGAAAACGCATTTATTTGTGGACATTATCAGTATATTTAGTTCTTTTAACCCATGTTATACAGAAATACAGAATAGATTATCTGGCTTTGTATGCTACTTAATAAGCAGTTCTATACATGTGACGTGTATTTACATTTCACAGGCACTATTCATCCTGAGGTACATGTAGCATGGAGCCCTTTCAAATCCAATCAAAAGACAGTATTTGAATTTCCTGTTTCTCGTCAGATTGTGTAACCCAGTACTGCTTGGTTACATAACAAATGGCATTTTGAATAACCTAGACCATAGATACCATATCAACAGCAGTACACAGATACACATCATGTTCATGTGAAAACTGATCAGTCTTTTACATTTTAGTCGGCAAACACCACAGCTTTAGACATCTAGATTGTGTCGCGTAAAGGATCAGAAACCTGTAAAAGAATTCTACTGTTTTAAGTGGCCAGCATGGAATGTTCTCCATTATAATATATAATTGTAAACGTGGAACAGTTTACTTCCTTTAATATAATGAAAAACTAAGAAGGCATTTGTCTTATATTTCTAACACTTCTGCGTTAAATAATGCGAGTTACATACCTCATTCAAAATTTGTGCCAAAAATACGCATTGCTCGCTATAAATGATTAATAACCCCGTATATGCATAGCCTATTAAGGTAGCCGCAATTTCGTACTTCAGTTCATGCATGTTTGCATTTTTTAAGCTTTTAAAAAAAAAATTGTGGCTTTTGATGAGCGAAAGTTTGTGAATTTTTGTAACTTGCGGTTAGAACAATGGCAAGCAGTTGACAGGGTACAAAACAAGGATGATGAGGCAATTGTTCACTTCAGGGTGTCTATTTTGATGGATGGACACCCCTCTGCCTGAGCCCTTGATACTGGATCAGCCAATGAGACCGTAATGTCTCATTTCTGAGCTGCACGCAAATGGTCAATAATAGTCCCCTTTGGCCAATGTCATGATAGACGGTTTAGATATTTCGGTTTCCTAAATAGGCCATGGTGTTTACAAAAGTGACATGAATTTTAATCTCCTTTGTGGAAATATTGGTCTGAAACTACTAAAAGAAAAAAAAAAGTTGCCCTGGTAGTTTCTTCAGTCTCAAAACTACACATCCAACAGCTCTTAAAAAACATTTGCAAAGTTTATAATGGACATAATTAGAAGCATTAAAAGATGGAGAAAGAAACCTATCTTAGAGACAAAAAAAAGAAAGAACACAGTTACACCCTGGTGATGTTAATATCACACTTAGAATGGTTTTAAAGAATCAAGACATTTAACAAATCTCCCCAAAAACTGGTCAGTCTGTCATGTAAGATATGATGTGAATTTCAGAGTCAGGTTTAGGGTTAGGTTTAGGGCTAGTTTTAGGCTTTAGAGTTAGTATAGGGTTAGGTTTAGTATTAACCCTAACCCGGAACTAAAAAATTCATGTATATGTTACATGACGGAAAGGCCCAAAAACTTCATGCATTGGGTGTGGTTATACTCCTCTTCATATCAACTCAGGGTTAAACTAATCAGCTTTCACATTTTTTTTATGACTTGACCTCTTCTGTGTAATACGACAAAGTGTGCTCGAGGCCCATTACAGATCAGGTTTGAGTTGCTCATTTTGAGGGCAACAAGGCAACAGGACATTCCTCCCAGCTACTAAGAGCACTTATTTGACTTCATTAGTATTTATCTTCCCATCCATCTGAACATGAGGGGGCCATATGTGTTGCTTTAGTACTTACCAGTTACTCATCCTCTAACTTTGTTCCTCTGCTTCTTAAAATAAGGTTGAAGAAACCACAACTATGTTGAGACACAGGGGTTGACCAAAAATGGTGAGCCTCCCAGAAAAAAAACAACACATTGCATTCATGATTTTAGATAAAAATAGCATCCTGTTTTTTGTGGTGAGGTTTACTTTCATGATATAACATACCAGGCAACAGGGACTTAGTTTAAAAACTTTCCTAAATCTATTTAAAAATTGTGAGTATTGATGATGCTGCAATTGAAGCCTAAAATAACAGTGTGCCTCAAAATTAAAAAAAAAAAAAAATGCATTTCATATTTTTAGATAAAAATTTGTATAACTTTCATTTTGAAGAAAGTTGCTCAACATGCTACAACATATACATGGACCTGACAGTGAATGATTTGTGAAATTTTCTTCAAACTTCAATTATCCGTATTTATTTGGCAATTGTTTGCCTTAAATTAAATCATAACCTACATAATATAGGACACACTTGATAGAACTATTATTAAAATTTGTTTTATTCACCAACATTAACCATATGTGGACTGTATTTTTGACTTATAATCACAGACTCGTGTTGCTTTTGTTCCCAAAATAAAGTTGTTTGTTTGTTTGATTGGGGTTTAACGTTGTACTCAAGGGTATTTCACTTATATGACGACAGATTGTCCACTTTTCACTGTTCCCTGGCCTAATATGGTGGAAAACTGGGCGGAAACCTTGTCATAGTATTATCCAGGAATCAAGAAGAGGGTGTCTCAAATCACCATTTTTAAAGAAACAGGATGTCTCATTTTGCTGTTCCCCTATCTCCCCCATGTTAAATTTGAAAACAGGGTGTCTCAAATGGCTTCTAGGGTGTCTCAAAGACATCAAGACACCCCTCTGGCTAACACTATGCCTGTAGTATAGTCAAGTTTCTCAGAAAACACACTGTTATAACAGTTTGAGGTATATATATAATTAAAATATAATAAGAGATTCAGAGGAAAAACGCAACCTCAACATACCAGATACAAATATCAGAGATTTAGCCAACCCTTCTCTAAAAAAGGCTTGAGCAAGACTCTATAGTATTGTGTTGAGATAGACTAAGTTTTCTTATCTACATCTATAAAATATATAAACATAATTTTGAGAATTTTGGATTAACTCTAATCTCAATTGTGGGTAATGTCATGATAACCGCTACTCGATAAAATGTCAAATTTCTCACAAACACAAGATATAAGATGAAAAATTTCTCTCATTATCCTACATAAGGCCTAAACATTATTTTCAAAATGTCTTCCCAAGAAATGGGGTTTCACCCAAACAGTGGTTGTGTAGTTGTATGATTTATGGGGGTGCTAACAACAAGACCAGAAGACAGGAGGTTTCCATGGCAGCTGTGTTCAATGTAAGCTAAGATTTCATTGTAAAAATGCAAGCAACAGAAAGATGATATTTTAGCCTTATTGTGCTTCCCAATACACAAATATTGTTTGAAAATTAACTAATCCTTTTTCAGAGTTGCACGATTTTTGTATTATGTAAAACTCTTCAGTGGAATATAAGAATTTGTGCCACCCGCCACCCACAACCTTGATAACTTGCTAGTGCTCTAGAGGCCATGTTTGAAATCCAATCAATAAATGTTATCAAACTATTTGGTGCTAGTTGATATGATCAGACCCTGGAAATGATGCCAGGAATCTGAAAGTAAACAAAATGGTCTTACACATTGTATTTGCCCAACAATTGATTCAATCTTTCTTTGAGAAAGATATTTAGCCAGGTAGACTTCAACTAGAAACTGTCAAAGTCACCACTATGTGCCCACCATTTGTACGATTTTAATTGATTGATCTGTGTTTTATGCCATACTCAAGAGTATTTCACTTACTTCACTGCAGTGTATTTGAAACGGATAAGCTGCATTTACTGAATCAAAAGTTCTGATAAAGTCTTTGAGCTTCCCTTTAGCGGAGGGCATCAGGGCAATGCTGAGCTGCTTCCCAAAATCACCGTTAAGAGGGTCCAAATTTATTCCTATAATCTCTATTGATCTAACTAGAATCTTTGAAACAGATAGACAAGAAATTTTAAAACAGAAACGCCATCAATGTGGAATAGGACAAGCTGCCTTTACCAAATCGAACGTTCTGATAAAGTATTTGAGGTGCCCCTTAGCTGAGAGCATCAGGACAATGTTAAGCTGCTTCACTCCAGCACCACGGTTAAGAGGGTCTCAAAACAACAGTTATGTTATAATGCAGTCAAAATGAAAAGACAAATTTTATTGACATGTTAAGATAAAAAAGATTAGCGTGGGCAAGAAAGCTTTGATGAGAACTATTTTTTCCATAAGATTTACATCAGTTATTCCAGACTGTGATTACAATACAAATTAATTTAAAATGGGTTAACCATTACAATAAATAATGAATGTTGCTAAATCACAAATACATAAGGATCCCCTATAGACCAGTAAGTGATAGGGTTTTGATGTTTCACCCAATTATTTCCCTGTCTTTTCCTAGTCAATTTCCTTCAATGCACAAGGGGTTTTTCCTCTCCTTTATCAAGGCACAAGATCGAGGTCGGACTCTGGTTGAATGACAAGAAATATCCTAGTTATTCACATTTCAAATTTTTTTCTCCGCATTTTGCAACACTGTCTTTAATTATAGAATCTTTACATGTTTCAAAACGGTATTTCTTATTATCTTGATATCATTACGTTTAGAACCAGGTTCCAAAACGGACTGCTCTTCAAAAACTTTTGACAGAATACCAGCCAAATTCTCTCCCCTTTTTTTTGCTGACAAGACTTGCTACTGACTGAACTACAAAAGCTCTTCACAGGATACCATCTTAATTCCCTGGTAATCTGTCGCTGTATAATTCTCTCCTAAGAGAAGATTGCTAATCATTCTCTGAATAAACACTGGTAAAGTGACCCAGAATTGTATGTAGGGAACTTCGAAGATTTATTTCATCTAATTCTTTCTCTACTTTTCAACCAATTGTGCCATCATCTTTGTTTTGTTTGATTGGGTCTAACCTAAACCACAGAACTTGGAGCAAAATGATAATTTTAATCAAAAGATGTCATGCCAGATAAATGGGTGAAGAAATTCTAAACCACCTTCAATATCACTGACAGCCAATTAAGACAAGACAATCTCAAGACAAGACAAGACAATCTCAAGACAATCACAAGACCAGACAATCTCAAGCCAAGACAAAACAATCTCAAGACAAGACAATCTCGAGACAAGACAAGACAATCTCGAGACACGGCAAGACAATCTCAAGACAAGACAATCTTGAGACAAGACAAGACAATCTTGAGACAAGACAAGACAATCTTGAGACAAGACAAACAATCCCAAGTCACAATACAAAGATGCAATCAGATGAGCCCATTAGCTGGGAGAGAACTGTGGCAATTAATAGGAATCTGCCTCCTAGCATCTTGCCATCCGGTTAATAATTGTTCCTGATAATTATATTAGATTAGATACATGTCAACGATTCTAATACTGTGTTTGGTTTACCTTTTGGAAGCAATGGCTAACAAGGTTGGTCATCAAAACGTATACGTCCATCGAAACATTAATGTATATATAACTGAGGGTGCCTCTGTCCATATGTTTGTTTTGTGGTGAATCTCGTTACAACATTCAGCGACAAGGACAGAAGCATTGGTGTATAGAGGTTTTCAATTGGTACCATACTAACCAATGCACCCACCATTCATCTGAATGACATCAGCAGGTACTGATAGTTACAAATCTGGCTGTCCTATCCATAGGAATTTTTAGAGGACTTACATCAGTAAATTTGCCGTCTTGAATACACTTCTGATTCTTTATCTATTTGCAGGCTGATGGAAGCAGATGTATCTGCCTAACAAGGGTTCAAGAATGTCAGGAGAACAATCAATGTCCGGAATAACCACCAAGAAGACACTAGCGACCCATTTCTGACCTCATTTGTTGACATTAGTGGCTTTAACGTGGCGACTATGTCGGAGGCCGAAGCCGATTCCGTTTTGGTTGAAGACAATAACAATAACAAAACACCACATTATGAAGCCTACTACCTTTTCTTTATTGGCGGAGTTGGATTTTTGTTAAATGCATTAATAATCTGTTCTGTGTTTTGTCGAGAACATTTGAGACGAATGACTTGCGCTTTTCTGCTTCATGGCTGCCTTCTCAACATAGCTAAGTGTGTTTTTTGTATCATCTTTGGGAAATACTTACTTATTCAGGAGATCCCGAAATTTTGTTCGATTCTTGGAGAAAGTTTCATCATAATTGTCACTGCAAGTACGTTTAACCTCGTAGCCATTGTGTGTTCAGAGGCGTATACATTTCAAGAATTGAACGTCGGTGGAAACCCACATGGATCTGTATGTTGTGTTATTTTCGGAGTTTTAATAGTATACTTTGGTAGTGTCATTTTGCATCTTGGACCAACGATCATAGGAGGCTATATTGAATTCCACAACGACATCGGATACTGTTCATTTGAGCTCGGTGAAGTTAAAAGTTATGTCGCCAATGTCATATGGATCGTCATAGTAACCATGGCATTAATTTTAGTCATTTATTACCTGAGTGAACTATATAAGGAAATTCAACTAAATTCCCCGAATCGAGTCTCCATGTTGGTTCGTACGTCCGTCTGCTTGTCAGAAAATCCCCTCCAAGCCCAACGTAGCGTTAAAACTTTGGTTCAGGATTCAAGACACAGAGTTAAAGTTCTGATTGGAGTAACTGTTTCGTTTATCATTTGTTGGTTCCCATATTATGCTTTGCTCATTATTGATATGAATGCTAATGTGTCCCCCACCATTTATCAAATCGTTTGTTTCTTGGCCTGGTCACATGGTACAATCGAAGCCTTCATTTACATTTTGTTTGACCGTCAACTTCAACTTTTGTCCCGAGTCACGACTTGTCGCAAAAGACGACTTCCCTATATGGACGGAATTTCACCATTGATGCGTGGACAACATCGAAACAACTTCAGACAGAACCGTGGTACTGCTGCTGAAAGCGCCCACGGTTCTCTGTGTGCGGACATAATCGAAGAAGAGGAAAGTGTTATACCAAATGTTAGTTCAAGGTGCAGCACAATTGACGGCAATGTTCCCTCTCATCACGTTACTATGACAACCAACAACCAGACATTCCATGAGATTCACAGCCAAGTGTAACTTGTTTTTACCACTGTGTTGTCATTGTTGTTGTTGACATTGAACAGAAATCTTTGTTGTCGCCGTTTTGCAAATTCATTTTTACAAAAGCTATGTTTCCAAACAAACTATGCTGGCTATAACATAACTTTGGCAATGACAATTAAGAGATATTTATGAAATAATTATCGAGAATTATAGATTGCTGAGGTACATATACATTTGAACACACTGAGAAGCAAAGCCTTATGATATTTTCACTTTTTACAATGTTAACTTATCAAACCAATGAAAAGAAATTAAATTCTGTTTTTTGGGAAACCTATTGTCTGGCTGCTTAATTCCAGTTGAGTGACTGTTTGTGATAATACCAGAGGGTTAGTTGATTGAACCCTACGGTCATCGTCAATGGTATTCTGCTTGTGTCAAGGAGATGTACTTGAATATTAATATACCACTAATGTTATTGAAATTAAGACTTTTTTCAGCACAAGAGATCTGCCTGTCTAAAACACAATTCCTACAATTCGCAGCTAAGACACTGCTCTTAATGACAAGCAGACTACTTATCCAAGCTAAGACACTGCTCTTAACAACAGGCAGACTACCTATCCTATACTTCTGAGTCGAAATTTTACTAAACAAATGCACTGATTATAATTGTCGTAAAACAATGGCTCAGATAGATCAATAAAGATAACCTAAATCTCCCTCAGAGGTATTCGAGAAAATTTCCTTTACATGCTGAAAGTGTTGGCAAGATATTTGGCAAAAATGAACACTGACACAGCCATCATATGAGTGAAAAAGACTCAAGTGGATGCAGAAATATGATGTTTTAGAAACAGGTTTGCCAGCGTATCACACAAACTTCTTTATGGCTGACCAAATGGGAATTCCATAAGGTAGTGACTGATTCGATCAGGTTCTCACAAAAAAAGATTGTTTGTTTGTTTGATTAGGGTTTAACGTCGTACTCAAGGGTATTTCACTTATATGACGACGGATTGTCCACTTAACAATATTCCTGTCCTAATTACGGTGCAAACCGGGAAGAAACCATGTAAAAACCACCCCTGCGATTGCCGGACCACATCTTGAGACCTGAGGATCGACAGACGCACGGACTCGATCCTGTGAACGGTAAATCGAAGTTGGATTCTGTAAGCGCACTCGCTAACCACTAAGCCACGGACCCAGATTGTCCTGTGAAGTTCCCCAGTGTCTGATAAAATATTTTAAACATTTCCACCCTTGCTGAGTTACTATGGGAGAATCAAAGTTAAATCCTGTTTTCTTAGTTACCTTTTCTGATTGTATTCCTGAGCGCACCCGTCTCAACTCCTGCATCTGACCTCCGACCCCGAGCAGGAGCCCCAGGTGAACACACATTGTTCTGATGTATGTGCCTGCCTCGCAACTCACCCAGAATATACCTGAGTGAATACAGCAAGATGCACAGAGTTAATGTTTGACAACCAGTCAGTAATCAGGTTATTTACGATGAGTAATCTAGGTACAGGTATGATGATGGATTATCTACTTCACACTGCTCAATGCCTTATTATGGTAGAAAACTGAGAGGAAATCTCGTAACTTTCCCAAACAGATCACCATACCGATATAAAAATGGTGTTTTCACCGTGCTTAAGGGTATTTCACTAATATGACGGTGATGCATTCCAACAATACTTGACACTAGCACAACCCAGATGTGAACCTATTTTAAAATGTTGGAAAATTAATTTTCCTCCAATGCTAAGTTAAGATTTGTTTGTTTGTTTGATTGGTGCTTAACGCAGTACTCAAGGGTATTTCACTTATATGACGGCAGTGTATCCAACAATACCTGTGATACTAGCAGTGTATCCAACAATACCTGTGACACTAGCAGTGTATCCAACAATACCTGTGACACTAGCAGTGTATCCAACAATACCTGTCACACTAGCAGTGTATCCAACAATACCTGTGACACTAGCAGTGTATCCAACAATACCTGTGACACTAGCACAAAGGTGAAGTGAACTGCTCTGTTGGAACATTAATGTTCCTCCTGCGCTACATGTTAGTAAAGCAGTATGTCTATACTTGAAAGATACTGCCCTCAGCCAGAAGACCCTAGAAAATTGATTGATTGATTGGTGTTTAATGCCGTGCCTATTTCGCTTATATGATGGCGATGTATTCCAACATTGTCACTACCACAACCTTGTGAAGACATGAAGCATTTCCATAATGTTACGAAGTTCATTTTCCTCCACCCTATAAAAAGGAAAGAAAGGACCATCAAACTTACCCATTGCCTTTTCCTTGTCATACTCTAGCATTTTACACTGATAGACTGTACGGATACGAAGTTGTCGCTTCACAGCTGAGATGAGAGGGGGTCGTTGGAACAAAGCTCCTGTAAGCGACTCCAAAGTCTGTCAACAAACATGTTGTAAACCCAGTTTATTTCATTATAAACCACACTTATTCATTTAAAATATATATTAGCATTTTTACCATCTGTCGAGATGCCCATAGGTTACCCATAACACAACTCGAGATTAAAGTTTATTAAGAAACTGGTCTATTTGAGTTTATCTCGAACAGAAATTAATCTACATCCCTTTGCCAGTGCCATTTCTTTCAAAATATATATTAGCATTGTCAATAGTCTACTCTAATGGTAAATAACCAAACTAACACACCCGCAAAATATGTTTGTTTGATTGATTGGGGTTTAACGTCGTACCTAATCGAGTGGTATATATATATAAGTGGTATATCACTTATATAACGACATATTGTCCACTTCACACTGTTCCTTGCCTTATTACAGTGGAAAACCGAGAGAAAATCTAATAAAAACCACACCTGCAATTGGCGGAGCTACATCGTGCCACTCACTTATCTACCTGATGGTTGACAGACAGGCTCAGCTCCCTGAACCACAGCGGCAGGCAATACTGATCCAAGCCCATGGGTTAAATTTCATTTTGTTTAAAATCAAATATCGAAGACAACCAGAGATCATGGTAACAAAGGTGTAAATCCCACAACACATTTAATCCAAGGTCATCACGCTCACCTCGACAGTTGTGAAAATAAATGGTTTCTGTTATGGCAGTTACTCAAAGATTTTAATGATTGTTTTTTGTTTGATAATGGTTTACTGCAGTACATTGATGGCATCTGGCAACTTATGAAGACAGGAAGGGACAAAGATATCACAAACAGATCGGTTTCCTGTTCATCTTTAGCTTTGCCTAATTGGGGTTAATTTTAAGTCTGTATTTAAGGTTATTTCACTCATATGATGCCGTGTCAGCCCAATACGGAGACTTTGAGTTATGACGTTACGACATACTGAGTGATGTCCCTTTGCGAACTGACGATGCCACTTTATGGCAATGTAGCGCAGCCTGCCTATACTTTAACATTGTGCGTTGTTGGTTTTCAGGAAAATATGGCTTTAACATAGTAATTTTTGCAAAAAATAATATTTTAAGCTATGTGTGAAGTCCTAATAATGTTTACCTGTTAATTTGCAACATTCCGCCAATGTAAAACAGTGGCTTAACCCTCCCTTA
>JAVFBX010197530.1:0-23357 GCA_034783855.1 Mopalia kennerleyi
TCCTCTTTTCTCGCCTCTTACGATCGACCGAGGAAGCCGAGGGAGTATTCTGCAAGACTGGCCAACCCGCTCCCCCATGGGGCTACATTGGAAGAAGTGATTGTTGCATGTATGTAGTGTCAAGTGACGTGTTATTTATTAATACTATTAGTACTCAGCGCTAGATCCAGAAATTTTGCTAGGGTCCCCACCTATTTGAAAAGTGAATTATCGGGGTGATAATTTTTCTATATTTATATTCAGAGATAAACACGCTTATTAGTACAACAACTACATTTTTTAAACACATTTCTTTCATTTCCCGTGATTAGAATTCCAATTCAACATCCTGCCTAGCAACAAATTCAGTATTTTCCCCTACAATTCAGCAATGGATTTCAGTTTTGGGTTCATACAAATAGATAGTTCATTTGATTAAAGAAAAAAATAATTTGATATTTGCACAAAAATGCTGATTTGATTTTATAAAGGGTCCTTTTTAGGGACTCTAAAACAGCCTAGATCTAACCCTGGTACTAAAATATTGTTCTCACAACAGTACATGTCATCTTAGGACAACATAGGGATTGAAAAATGGAGAAATATTTTGATATATTAAAACAAATCTGTCAATTTGATCTGTGAGTTTGTTATTTAACATAGTAAAGTCTAATTTTGTATAGGTTGTCACATTTTAATCGGTAATTAACAGCCCTTATTTCCACCATTGCACTGGGGGGGGGATAAAGATGAGAAGTTCTAGATATTAATTTAAAAGGGCTGGAGAACAAAAGAGCTTTATACGGAGCTAATGAGCAGGACTTGAATGCCTCTACACCTCAGCACATCTACCTACATGTACATCTAGATCATTTGAGGGTATTTGACTGAAATGTTTCTCACTCTGTCCTGCTTTAATATAAACATTGAAAAACCTAGTGAAATGTTCGTAAAAAAATACCCTTAAATGTGACCCTCTGATATGAGTGAGGCGGACAGGGGACTTGATCCCGTGAATGGTACATCAAGGGAAGATCAGCAGTCTGATAAACTAAACACTGAACCATGTCGACAAGCCAATCTAGTTTGTATGTTAGATTACATATCATTGTGGTTCAATGTCCAGCTCAAGAGCATTTCACTTCCACAACGACAGAATGTGTAGTTCAAACTGTTCCTTGCTTCAATACGGTGAAATACGAAGAAGAAACAATGTAGAAACCTCCCTTGCAATTAATGGAGCGATATACCTCATGGTTGACAGACAGACTCCAACCGGTGAGCTGTACATGTACATTGAAGTGGGATTAGTAGGCAGACACACTAACCAGTAAACCATGACTTATGAGTCCATGTCAAGATTGTTAATATTATAAGTTCTATTGGTTGATTGGAGTTTAACACCATTTTCAACGATGATTTTTGTTGATTCCAATTAGAAATTAATGGGGGGTTTTTCTACAGAATTTACATGTATGAACATCAACAGGTCCTTCCTCTTTTCAGCATTTTTGTAAAATATTTAATATTGAGTGAACATAGGAATGAATTCCATGCAAATACTGTAGTCCTCGAAGGAAATAAATTGGACAATAATATAAATTGTTCACATTGAATAGAAGCATGTGTGTGTAATTTAGGGCAGACACACTCCATACTAATGACAAGAGTGGATTACAGCCTAATCCCTAAATGAACGTACTGCTCATGTGAATGTATCAAGAAAGATTCAACCCTACATGTAAGATACAAGTGTTAAAAATAAGCTAATAATGCACCGTTCTGCATTGAACTTAAATACTTAGTTTAACCCAAAATAATTATTTTTACACTAACACATGTCCTTATATGTCCTAGAGAAACCTTGCCACATTTAACAGCAAAATTGCACAATACATGTAAATAGTACTTGCAGAGATTTTAGACAATTACACAAGAAAACTTTCTAATTTTTAGGGGATCTACATGTACTTCTAGAGTGATTCCAAATGCATATGGCCTAGAAGAATTCCAGCTGAAACAGACCAAAATCATTCAACCATGACATGCCTTCTGCTCCACATGTTCTGCTGAGTGGCCACAGCATCAATGTTTGGGGTCACATGATCAAGCCAGATTTATTCTAGTTGCTCTCTGAACTGCTGATTCAGCATATCTTGTTTGGATGTTTATGATGCCTTGATGGAAACCAGACTCAAAAGTAACAGAAGCTTTCCTCCTTCCACATATACATGTATACTTTTAGCTAATGAACCACCAAAAAATATATATAAAGAAGTTAAAATAAATTCACACAAGAAAATAAATAGAAAAAAATAAATAAACGTTAAATCAGAATTTGATGTGGGCACATGTACTCGAACTGAAGTAAGTACAAGTTTTATATATGCAAAGCAAGATGGACTTGGTCGAGTCTACATGTACTAACACTACAAAAACACAGAAATAACACCACTTCAAAAGAATATAGAGCCATGGTATGGAACATATTCAGATTTCGAAATTGGTAACTAATCAATTTAGGTTATATAAACGAGAATGTCATGATGAACAGCTGCCAAGGTGAAAATTGGCAATAGAACTGGACATGTCTACACATGTTATATGGCCACCAGACAACTGTTCACCGGCATGATAACAGATACCCGCAACACTCCACAATATTCCCCCCATGTACATGTAACAGTATGCATTAGTGGTATCGTATACATGTACCCCAATACACAGCATATATACACCAGCTACATGGAGTGGCATTCATTCTAACAAAACCTAGCCATACGGTTGGTTGGTATTTTAAAACATAATTAATATATACAGCTGTACTGGTATTTTTTAAAGAAATTACTTACGCAAGTGGTAAATTCTTTTTATTTAATTAAACCGGGTACTACATGTACATGTTTGTACAAGTGTTTAGTTACACAGTTCAACCATACATGTACATGGAAATTCACTACATCTACCAGGTCCGGTTGACCAGTTCTAAGCCCTTTGTCACCACCTAAAAGTTGAATTTCCTCATAATTGAAAGAGCAGATTTTGTTTATTTAGTTTCCAGGCCATGCTACATGTAATTTCATTCATATGACAGGGTCCCAGCCCATATGATTGATTGATTGATTGGTTCTTTACGCCGTGCATAACAGTATTTCACTTAGATGACGGCAGTGTATTACAACAATAATTGGCCAAGTGGACCAAGTGGATGAAGGAACCCACTCTTCAACAAAACTGGTAACAAACGACGACTATCATGATTAATTCTTGTTAATGCCAGAGCACAAGATTGTTCGCATTAGGGTTTAATGCCATACTAAGGTAATCTCACTCAAACGACACTTCCAGCCCAATGGAAGTAGGAAACCACCCTCGATATCACTGACAAGAAACCAAGACTAGACATGCTCATTCTGCCTTACAATACATGTACCTCAATACGGTGGGGAACTGAGGAAACCTTGCAAAAACCACCAACCATAATTGCTACAGCAAAATCATGTGACCCTCTCCTTAAACTGTACTGTTAGTCGACAGAGGCACTATTACATGTAACCCGAGTCGCGCAAAACAGAATGCCTTTTAGAACAAAACATTGGTGAGTGGTACATGTATTAATGGCAGAATGTCACCAACCAAAATACATGTACATGTATTACTCTGTCCAACTGCTATATTTACATCTACCATTTCAACAGAATACATGTTTGTTTAGAGAGTATTGCATGTATTTAACAAAAGGTAAAAGCAGGTGAATTCAGCCATAGTGACTATTGATTGGATTTTTCCTCATACTTCAGCTTGTGTCACACAAATCAAAGATCTTAGATC
Source organism: Mopalia kennerleyi (assembly GCA_034783855.1). Taxonomy (NCBI): domain Eukaryota; kingdom Metazoa; phylum Mollusca; class Polyplacophora; order Chitonida; family Mopaliidae; genus Mopalia; species Mopalia kennerleyi. The sequence continues at coordinate 3,811 of JAVFBX010197530.1, forward strand.
TAAGAGCACCAGGCAAGAGAAGAGCCCTCCAACCACTTGCAATGTAGTGTACCAATCATAATACCACACATCTTAATTTATATATATAATGGGATGAGTAAACACTCTTACAACATCTGAACAAAGATGTGGAAAATGTCAAACACAAAATCTAATTACCACAACATAATAAACTATCTGTAATATGATTAGTCCTAAATAGAGGATACATGTACTTGTTTAGATAAGGGTTTTACAATACATACATGTTACTGTACCACTATCCATTTATTGCACTATTTGCTGATGCTATAGCTATTGAGACATACTGACCGTCTATTGCATGGATGCAAATTTATTGCCTGTTAATGCACATTTTGAGCTCAATTTTTAAGGAATTTCTGCAATAGCTACATGTAATTAATATAAGTCACACCTAGGTTTTATACATGTATCAGTTTGAAGGCTATTTCAATCATAAGATGGCATGCTTGCAGAATGGATTAAGATTGATTGATTGGTGTTTATTTTATGTTGTGCTTACATGTAAGTATTTCACTTATATGGCAGTGGTGTATTTCAACAATTGTCACTAGCACAACCAAGATGTTAGGCATTTTCATAATGTTGGAAAGTTAATCTACCTCCACAGAGCTAAGTAAAGACAGCACTGCTAGTCTAAAAATGAACTGCCCTTTAGCCAGAGGGTACAAATGGCTTAAGAAAACCACACTCAATGCCACTGGCAAGACCGTTTAGAAGACGCAAGATAGGGAGGACTCAACAGATCTATCGAAAGAGTCTAGAGCAACCCCCAACTACATGTACATGTACCTCCAAATGCCTTTGGATGAAGTTGAGTGGTCTATCAATTGTCCCAAAAGACAGACATCATCAAAAAGCTTTTACTACTGAAACCTGGGAGAAACAGATTGTTATTAAATCATTTTGACATGTACAGTGCTGTAAATGTGGGATAACACTTTAAACAAGTTTCTCTTGCAAAACAATGTTATATAAATATGAGAAATTTCAAAGGACACCAATTATTGCCAATTTGCCATGAACATGTAGGTACATGTACATGTATGATATTTGTTACCTTTTTTTATTGGAGTAACTGTACAGGGTATATAGACTTATTAACAATTTTGTTGCAAAGCTCGCATGTTTTGATACACTACTTAACCATTGTGGTAAACTGGAAGTATGACAGTAATACCACCAATCTAGATTAGTCAGCTTACATTTGCGCTACATAAAATGTACATACAGCTGTAAGCGTGTAAAACGGTGTCAAGAAATACAAATTTATGAAGTTATGCATGGTCTTGCCTAATCTAAACTGAACCACTAAATGTAAGGTACATGTATACACTGTGACACAGGTTTGTATTGTATTGTTCCTTTTACAAAACTAAATCAAAAGCAGGTGAAACTCCAGAACAAATATGGTAATCATACACATATTTTTGATTGATTGTTTGTTTGATTGGGGTTTAATGCGTACTTTAGGGTATTTCACTTATATGATGACAGATTGTCCACTTCACACTGTTCCTTGCCCTAGTAAGGTGGAAAACCTCGTGTGTCCAAAGGAGGCAATTTTCCCATGAATTCATGGTGTCCAAAGGCAGGTGGACACCCCTCTGCCTATTAGCCCTTGGTAGCAGGGCTGGTGCTCTAGACTGAGATACATGATGATGTACACGGGCTCAAGACAGAACGACCATGAGTTTTCGTTCAGATAGAGGCTGCAAATCATTAAGGATAGAAAGCACTGACACAGGGTTTTGCACAGACTTATTTCACCGATACGTGAGAATGCCAGCGCAATGGGTGAAAGCCTGAAGGTAACAAAGAAGGGTCAAGGTTATTTCACTTACATAAATATAACGACAGATCATCCACTTAACAATGTTCCTGGCCTTATTACGGTGGAAAACCGGGAATAAACCACGTAAAAACCACCCCCGCGATTTTTTTTACGTAAACCACGTAAAAACCACCCCCGCGATTGCCGGAGCCACATCGTGTGTCTCACTCATATACATGTACCTGAGGGTCGACAGACGGACTTCATCCTATTCTAGTGAACAATGCATCAAAGTTGGCTTCAGTAAGCGCACTTGTTAACCACTAGGCCATGGGCCCAATATATGATTTGAAGAGTTATCAACTTTAGGTGATTTCACTCTTATCAGTCTTATGACAGATTGTCAGCCAAGTGTATGAAGAAGCTTCAATGACAACAAAGAATCTCACAAGATGCAAAAAGCATAAGCTCCAAAACTAGATGTACATGTACGTGTATTGACCTGATATTATAGGATTGTTGGTTTTAATGTTCTTTTGAAGGACTTACGCATATTTTAAATGGTGTGTCCAAAGTTTGTATGACTTGGGCATATTTCCAAACAGTTTACTGCAACAGACTAAATGTTCAGTGTTACATGTACATATTGTATGCAATATAGAAATGCTCTTGTTGAAAATTAATATTCCTTTAAACTTGACAGAGGCATTTAATAGTATTTATGGCCTGCAATATCTTGCAATAGACAAAAATCTCAATTCCTGCAGACAAGGTATATGTGTAATTTTTTATTTTGTGACTGATTTCCTTGTGAGCATGTGCGTCAACGACAACATATGTACAGGTACTAATATATGTAGGTACAGACTACTCTCGCTTGCTCTGTGCGAGTCCAGCGCTTGAAATCTATCAAGACTGCTTGAGAATGAAACCAGGCTGGTCTTCAATCAATAACCATAAAAAGAAATCAATAGGTTTTGGCAACTACATGTAGATCCTTGTATATCATGTGTGTGAAACCAAAACGAAGTCAAGGCTTCTTCCAGAAAGCGACCGTTCTCCAATGGCACTCTCAACCAACTCACTCACACACTGTACAGTTCTGAATAGACTTCCATAGCAGTTTGGTGTACATGTCCACATATACAATTCATTTCAGAAATACATAATCAGGCACATCTTATAAACAGCCTAGTTTATTTATAATGATACTGTATGTCATGTATTGGGGTTTCAGGTAAGAACTACAAGCCGGGACAATTCCGTAATTCTTCCCAGTTGCCCACTCTACATATATCCACAGGTTGATACATTGTAATTACATGTACTTGAATTACGCCACAACAGACAGCAATCTGGATGGCCGTCCATTAAACCAAACTTTACCATTTTAAAACAAGAAATTAAATCTGTTCAATGAATAAAGTTATAGTTCTTTGATATTTGCAGTTCAGTAGGTCAATATCAATGAATGTTGAGAATGTTGCCTATAGCTTTTTCAATAATGAATATTAATCAGTCTGTATATGTATTGCACATAGAGTATATTTAACATCAAAGCTAATTCCAAACTTTAACTCTGATTACATAAACAATGCATGCAGAATGTACATGTACATATATATGCAGATGTTAAGAGTCAAATATATATACAAAAAAAAAATCAATCGACAATCTCAAATCCAGCTTATTAGAGCACAAGGATTGGTCTATACAGGAAATCTGTAGGGGCAGTCAATACATTGGACTGAGCATAGCTTTGGATTATAGGCGGCCCACATTGGGGGGTCACATAAGTCTATCGACTTATCACAGGTATTAATACTCTGTATTAGTACAATCAACAAGATCACTGGATTTACTTCAACAACTGAATGCACTTTTGACAAAATAATCCTTTTATCTTGATTGGAAAAGTAAATCTCAGATCCACAAAGACGATAATTAAACAGACTGGAGTAATTACAGGTGTACATTAGCTGGCCCCCATATCCCTGCAACCAAACATTAGTAATTAATTCATGGTAACCTTGATATAGTTTGTGGATTTCCTCCAGCAATCCTTCTCAATGCCATCGATTGGGTCAAAATGAACCATCACATTTTACATGCACATGAATAGAATTATACAATGTACATGTAAACAGATACATGTACATGTAAGTTGTACCATAACACAATGCTAAATCTTATTTCACAGTTGAGTTTGGTACATGTAGTTCAGGTAATCAGTGAGCATCATCGAATACAATATAACTTGATCTTTCCAGCACAATTTTGTCCACCATTTAATACCCATACAGCCAAACTTAATACATACAGTTGCTTGCTTGTTGCAAGTGCAAGATGGGTGCAATGTTCTAGGTCTCTTCCAACCAATAATAAGGCAGATAGCGGGCAGCTGACTAAATGTGGAAGAATGAACAACTACACAGATGATATAAAGAACAGTAAAAATTCAATGCCCGATTTTTTGCAGGTAGTCGCAGTGGCTAACATCAACTATAACGTCATACATAGTATTTCATTTACATAACGCTACTGTGTAAAATGGAGAGAAAACCTCTTAAACACGCGACTCCATTATATAATTCTAAAAGCAATCACACTGGCACAGGGATTAATCAAAATCGATGAATCTTCTTATGTATATACATGTAGATGTACCTGCCGAGTGGTTATGTTTTTATCAAGCACCTGTACATGTAGGACACTAAATAATGACCGTACTAAATAATGACCTTACAAAATTTCCGTATCAAACAATGAATATATAATATATCTACCCTTCCATTGCTCATAATCTTGCAGCAGACATGGCAGAGCCCAAGTGGAAAAAAATCTGCTTCAGCCTCACTCAGGATTTTGCTGAGGATAAATCTCAAGACCTTCTTAATATAAAAAGGTATATAAGATAATCCAACAGTACTTTTTAAAAAATGAAGATCTGCTTGATCAATATCGATCATCAAACTAAAATCTCCAAAACTAGCGTCATGATGGATTGACTTAAAAAGACATAAATGAAGCTTGCACTGTGGCACACTTATCAGTTACAAATGCAAAAGGGAACATGTTACATGAAGGTCACAATAATCCAGTTACTAAGGTACTTGTTTCATGTACATATCTATCTACAGGTATGCCTGAATGTGTCAGAGTGTGTGCTACACATATTTGTCACATACTTTTCTATACATGTAGTGTACCATGTAAATTGTTATAACATAAACATGTACTTCTTTATCTCTCAAGATGTAGATGTACATATGTGGCATGGCGCTGCGCCATGCCCCTATTTCTGTCGCCATGCCCCTTAATACTGGACGCCATGCTCTTAACGCTGGTCGCCATGCCCCTTAATACTGGACGCCATGCTCTTAACGCTGGTCGCCATGCCCCTTTTAGGTATAATGACTAGTCCATTCCTTTAAAATACATAAGCTTATAGCTTGTGCCCTTCTATAATTTTATTTATCCTTCAGTTCTTGGCAAAATCGTTTCGGATACAAAATTATGTTACCTATTCGAAAGCTAGAGATATTATTACCTTTTTCTACAAAAGAGCAAGTAATGCATTCTCTAGCTTAGATACCTTTCAGACTTACATTCCTTTCACAGTAGTGCAGCAATAATTTCAAATTTTGGAGAATGCATCTCTAAAAATGACGCTTTGCCGGCCTCTTTGCGATTAATTCAGTTCAAAAGAAGTCAGCAGAGATGCAGATACGTACGACCAATTATCCAAAATGCAATCTAGAGAAACAGAAAACTTACCAAAAATCTGTTAGACAATTTAATCTTTCGTATGTGGTTAACAGGTACAGCTGTACAGGCTTCATCAAAATGTACAACACCAATAACGTCATAATACAATTTTGCTGTAAATCTCAAGTTGACGGCCAAGTTAGTGATCGCAACACAGGTCACAAATTTGGAAATAGAAATTTGTGCATAATATATGCCCACATTGTCTTTATTACACACATGTCATGATGGGCTATAGGTTGTTATTAGACAATGGTCCAATAGAATAATGAGTAGTAAGTTCATATCAACTGACAACACCTGGAAAGTGTTCTGCCAGTCATTCTGTACATAATCATACAAAACTTGTATGCTACATGTGCATATAAACTAAACCCCGGGACTGCGATCCAAAGAAACTGGACTCCTCTTGTCAGACGCCATGTGCGAAACATATATACATGTACTTGGTTGCAATACTACAATTGGCAGCATCCAGAATGTTTGTTTGATCGGGGTTTAAAGTCGTAATCAAGGGTATTTCACTTAAATGACGACAGATTGTCCACTTCACACTGTTCCTTGCCCTATTATGGTGGAAAACCGAGAGGAAACCTTGTAAAAACCACCCCCGCCATTGCTGTAGCAACATCTTGTGACTCACTCCTATACCGGAGGTTGAAAGATGGACTCGATCCTGTGAACAGCACATCAAAGTAGGCTTTAGAAAGCGCATTCGCTAACCACTATCCACGGCCGCATCCAGAATGAGATGATCACAAATTATTTAAGCTCAGTTTGTCTGGTTGATCAAAACAAAATTTTGAGGAAAGCTGAACATGTTCAACTCTCTTGCGAATGGGTACAATTGGGCGTTTACAAACAAGTCGTATGCACAGTCGGGTCGGTCAAAACCTGCCACTGATCAGATTCCAGTCACCAACACTTCAAATGTTCTCAGTCACCAGTCAACCAATGCAGGGTTTTATACAACACAAAAATTATGTCATTAATCCACAAATGATTACACTATAAAGCAAATGTCAAAGATTATAGATAACGCCAAACTAGTCAACTGATTTAGTTATTTATAAAAAAATCACACTGGCAAAGGGATGTCAATTAACTAAAAGAGATGAATCATCTGAATCAAGTTCTACATTTATAAACTACCCGAGACCAGTTTCTGAATATATAGAAATTAACGAGTTGTTATGGGTAACATCTTGAGAAACTGTAATGGTCATGTTCATCACATAGTGTGATAAATATTTATCAAACCACAAACGAGTATTTCGAATAATCACAAATAAACCATTACCAATGACAGTCCACAAAGCAGGGCCCTTGCACCCTATTCATCTCTTCGTCCAAAACGAAGGAAAAGTCAGAACGGCTAAAGAAATTAACAAGAGGCGAAAACTTGGTGAAACATTCCTGGTGCCAAAAAAGAAAGAATTACCGGTATAAACTAGTTTACCAGTAGCCGCTAGCCTGCCCTTAAAGTTTGAGAAATTACTTGCATTCTATTTTAATTGCTTTAGGGAATACATGTAAACAACCAAAGCGCAATGTACAATGGCGGACATGGTTGGTAAGAAGCATGGTCACTTTTGCTTTCCTAGACAGGGTATGAGCTCCAGTTTCGCACTGATAATTTGTCGAGTTTTACTCGTTTTATACGGTGCTATACAGCTTATGAGCTCATTCGCTTGAAACATAATAGCTTAAACCAGTAATAAATCCATTTATTATGTGTTATGTTACCCAAAATTTGGTCAAAATAGACTCTGTGGAAAGTTTTAACTTCACCAGTCAAATGTCTATCCGCCAGAAGGCGCAATGTTGGACTCCGTGATGCACAAGTATTGTTTAACTATGCGGCCATTGAAAAGTCATATCCAAGTTAAAACCACATCAACAAGGGCTTAGGCAGACACCCATCCAACTAGACACCCTGAAGTGAACAATTGCATCATTTGGACAACCTGATTTAAGAAACTTTAACATGCAGGAGATAGGACAACTGTCAAAATTGGACACCCAGTTATTTGAAAAGTGAAGCTAAATGACCATTTTGGACACCTTACTTTTAATTTCTGGCTAAGCCCCTGCCCACCAAAAAAAAAATAATATGAGATAAATAAATTTATGGATGGCCGAACTTATGTCATAGTCTAGTCCCATTGAATTAATTGAGTAAACCTAATATTGATTATATTTATACAAATTTTATACGTATTATTTGTCACAAAGTGCGTTATAACTAGGAAATAGGTCTTTTTCTGTAACTGGCACATATGTGATGGGTCGCAAACAGATTGTGTTCTAATACAACAGGGAAAAAAATAACAGCCTTCGACTTCCATGCGAGTGAATACCCATATCAATAACTTTAAGATTATAATTCACAATTGGTCAACTTAATTCAAGTTCAGGATATCCTGCTTTCTTTCAATTTATGTTTGAATGATGATGAAAAATATCCGGCAGTTCAAAGGTCAAGATTATTCTTAAAAAATGAAGTACATGCTTACATGTAGATTGCACAATAAAGAGACGCCGCCAATAACGCTTAATCTTATTATTTGTTAATAAACCTTCTCACATACGACACAAAGTGGGTTGTGGCTGCCCCTATCTAAAAAAATTTGACTAGCAATCCTCTGAGCCTTTGTGTCAAATACATGTAGGTGCAGGAACCCAATAGAATCCAATCTGCATGGGTGACCTTGATGGACAGACAGCTAGCCAATTTCATGTCGACTAGTCTACATGATGTACTTGTATCCAGAATATTACAGGTTGTACATGCAGCCTGTTAAATGCTTAAATAAATAAATTTACTTATGAGCAAAGGTTACTGCTAATGATTATTATTAGACTGTTTCCCAAATTCTGTTGAATATAAAGTGGCTGAACAGTTCATTGCGCAATTCAAATTCTTACATATTGAAGTACGTACAGTGAGAATACTTGCGAGGTAAAGCTGAATTTCAAAAACAACAAAGGGTGTATATATTAATGAGTAAAGTCACTCAGTGAACTTATTTTGGATAATGTAAATACAAGGTCATGATGCATGTAGTTATCAAAACAATGATGAGGGAGGGCTTTGGCTGCATTCATGTGTGTATGAAAATAAAGATGTCGTAATGTAATACATGCCATTTGACATACATGTAGACAGAAGTAGAGAATTATAAATATGCATATCTAGTAATAGTAAAAATGTAATGCTAATTGAATGACGGTGGTAAGTAAAACTAGTTACCTTAATATATGAAACATTGTGACTGACCCATACAGTAAATGTATTAAAAGGAAAAATGAACACACTAAAAATGTTGATGTTGCAACAAAAAAAAAAAAGGCGTGGGGAAAATAAACACAAAAAAAATTACTGAAGGAATAAAATTAATAGAAAACACCCAACATATATAATACTGAAACTTAAATGAACTGCCATGACAGCAGGGGTACATGTAACCATAACAAATCTACATGTACATAGTACAAATAACAATAATATGACCAATCTGCCTTTGATATAGTATTAAATGAGTTGAATATGAGTAAAGATGATGATTACTAGGTAACAAATTAAAACTAACATGTATCTAACAAAAGCTTCAAATGAGTAGTTTACCACCTTGTATGCACTGGGACCTATATATATAGCTGTCAAACTGAAAAATACTAGGGCAATATGTCAGTAAACAATGCACCAGGGAAGATTTAGCTCTGTGGGATTCTGAGCAGGAAATATAAAACTGCAAACTATTTATTCAAAATGGCGCATTTTACTACAATGTTGTTGATTTTTATCCACAGAATATTCAATTCAGCATGAAAATGGCCCACAAAAGGCGGGGGGAGACTAGACCTAAAAGGCGGCTGACGGTCTGCCCGAACTGACACGTCGCTATGCCCAGGGAATGACAGGCCTGGTTCAGGCAGTGCCGTCATAGCGACTGCCTGCACTGACAGTTTATAGCAGGACAATGAGATCTAAAGTCACAAAACTGGTTTCCCAGCAAATAAAATACCGGACAGTTTACAAAATCATGCAAACACCGAATCATGAATGAAAAAGTGGGGCTAGTATTTCAATATATTTTACGAAAGAGGGAAATAAATAATGTGGAACGCTAGATTATTACCACGAAAATGAGCGACGAAATGATCGGTGTATGAATGGCTTGGAATGCGCGAGTAGTACTGGGAAATTACAGTCTGACAGTTGATGTAATCTCAATGTAGAGGGAGGGCAATGAATTCCAAGTGCAAATGCAATGAATTTAGAGGAAAATGGTAGTAATACCTCGCCATACGCCGAAAGTGAAGGTCGAAGAATCATGTCCGTCAAATGCGGCCTCCTCCACACTATCGATAGGACTATTTAGGTCGAGGAGTGTCATCTTCAATCTGCTGTTTGATATATCCTAACTGGTCACTAGTAAGTTGAGAAATGCAAGCTCAACCTATCCTGTTGTCAATTAAACACTAGCCAGGGATGTCGGACTAGTTTGGCCTGAAATCTGGGAACAATAGTATCCAATTGGATCCGGGCGGTTAGTTCGCACATGTTCCTACATGCATGCTGCCACACGCTCTCCAGTTGCTAACGAAAAGAAAGTGGTAAACAATCCTTAATTTGCCTAGCAAATATCAAGAAAACCTGGAAAAAAGAAACAAATATCATTTTCGTTCAAATTAAAAATGCTACTTTCCATCGTGGGATAATTTTGACTGAAATTCCGAAAAAATTTTCGCACTACTGCAGAGCAGGCCGGCTGCATACATGTCAAGCCGCCATATTGAAAATAACGGACCCACGGTTGGTGTCAAAACTTTTTTGATGAGAGAATAGAACTGGTAGGATTGCCTAACCTCCGCCTTGGTTTGATCGCTTAGTGACCCCGCTTTCTGACTCTACATCCAAAGGCCTTTTCCGAGAGTCAGAAGTGTCCATTTCTGATCCGTTCATGCCGTCGTAGTTCATAGCCATCTTCTTACTTCGCCCAGTTCTCGTGGGGTAACGTGTTCGACGTGATAGCAGTCACGAGACTTGTTTAGGCTCTTCGACACCCGTCAACAAAACCAGTCGTATTGCAGATTTATGTCCATGAACTAATTTAGACCAAGAAAATACTAATGACATTAACACGAAACATGACCAATCTTAACAGAAAATCGCCCCAGAAAGCTGAAATCCGCGAACAGTAGCGGTATGAGTAAAGGGGGCGTGGCTAACACAGTCGTCGGTATGCGAACTGGCTACAGCTGTGTAACTTACCATACGAAGTCTAAATTTATACACTTTATGTAGATTTATGACAGTTGCATAAATTCTTTTGTCTGCAGCCACTTACATTTTTTGTAATAATTGCAAATGATCTTCCTAATTTTTACAAATCAAAGCGTGAATGGACTAATGACAACCTACAAAAAAGAATGCATCGAAGATGTATGCTTACCCTGGTGATACATGTACATTATATATTCAAGCGGGGAAATTGAAAATTCAAGTTCGTAAATTAGTTAAACTTACTTAGTTGATACAGTTCAATCATTTTTCATTTCATCTTTTTTATTTTATAAAACTTTTTGGGGACAGGGGGTATACTATAAATGTAAAGATCAATGCCGGCATGCTACTGTTTGCAATAAAATGGCTTTGTAAACATTTAGCAGTTTAATGCATATACAAGGTTTTTCGTGTTCGTGGTAACAATTTACATTTTAATATCTGCTAATAAATATTTAAAAAGTATCAACCTATATGCATTCTCTCCCTTCTCAACTTCGGTATAAACAATTAATAGCATGACTTTAGTTTAAGAAATATTCCAAATATATTAGTGCTTAATTACATCGGTGATTTGGATATTTTCAATCGCGCAGGTGGCAAGTAAGCAAAAGAATTTGGTTTTTAATTCCCGAATACCAGTCACGATCAAATTAAAATATCGTCAGATCATTCGTTGAATACATTCTTAATTAAACCAGAAGATTAATCATTAGGTACCGTTAATTAAAAGGTATACGGGTCTCATAATTTTACTTGACTAGGATGATGGACAGATGCTGGGAGGTCAGTTACATAAAGGGTCTTCGGAATGTCAACTGATACACTAAACACGAGATTTAAAAATTAAATTAAAATAAATATTGATTTGTCCATATTTATTTGCACAGAATACAGAGGTTGGTTTGTTGAAAACTAACGAACCATAGGCCTACATCTCCCGTTCCACATTTACACTCGGATGAGAGTTTTCAAATCGATTTTAATATGGAGTTGTTATGGGTAACCAGTAAATATATAAATAAATTAATGTTAATTTATTTCATACGGTAACTGACCACTACTTAGCTCATATAGCATTACTTTGTTAACGTAAAATCCTGTAGCCTTGACAGTTCTTTTCACGACTGAGCCCAGAACCAGAACTTATAAATGAAGTTTACACCAACCAACTATATACATAAATATCATACACTCAAAAAGATAACCCGAAAAATATAAATAAAAAAAATATATACTTAACAAAAATATTTATTTCACTCAAGACATTCGTTTTATGTTTTCATAAAATTCTGAATACATGTGTTTCACTGACAAGAATGGCAATTTTATCGGGAAACTCTCTTATGCTTAGACATAAAATATTAAATTATGTCTCTCATGAATTCTTTAGAATGATATAGTGGAGAGATAAGCCATATAGCATGTAATTTATGTACTATACACGCATTTTTGTTTGTTTGTTTGATTGCGGTTTAACGTCGTACTTATTTCTATTTCACTCATGTGAAGGCGGTACGTCCATTTGAATGAAAATCAGATCTCAAAAACCCCGTGTATTGTTTTTCTCTAAAATAGCGACAAACAAAAACACGGAGAACGTTTTTTCAAGATCTGATTTTAACCAGATTGACGGCGGGCCAGCCCAATAGATGAAGGTAAACATCCTTGGACACCACTATGGCAGCAGGCACAATGACCAAACAACTACAGGACACCAATAACGGATCGGCATCATGTTGCCCCGTAGTCAGCACCAGGACATGCGGAGGAGGGTCCCTCCCTCACCTCCTGTCGTACACGCATGTCGCCTGACAAGAATTGGGTGGAAATCAAACCTTTTTTATTTATAATAAGATCATACATTGGGGGTTTCCTTATGCCCCTCACTATACATACAATTTAAGAAGCCCTATCCGATCGCCTGACTTTTAAAAGCAAATTACATAATATATTTGTATACATGTATGTATCACCTTATTAAAATCGATAAGCAGTTCGGCATGAATATCATATTATTGTAATACATATGCATAATAGTATCGATTCTCATTATACATAACAATAAGAAAAAAGCCCACGCGCATGAGGAATATGTTAACTGGACCATGCAGCTATAACTTTACTCGCCGAAAACGGCTTATATAGTATCCGCGTTGACCATTCGCGTTCGATTTTAATTATGTACGCGCACGTGTAGTAAAATATAATTGACCAAATGGCGTAAAACACCAATCAACAAACTAACTATAACCAACGGCAACCAACCGTTTAGCTATATACAACAAGCTTCCACAAGCACACGCTATGCTTTATTTTGAACTCCCCATAACTTACTTATACTTAAGGTCATTTAATTATTATACATTTTTGCGTTGTGCATGCAAACCAAACGGTGGGAAGGAACCACGCACGAAAACAATAGCATGCAACTATATAAAAGACAAGACAATAACAATTAAGGCGCAATAAAACAGCATCGCAAACAGACCGGCTTCTAGTCTGCTCACTAACTTAAAAACGTGTAAAGTTCTATGGTATATACAAATTCCATCATTTGATTGATTCGGGCTTTACGCCATACAAAAGATTATTTCAGTCGTATGAAGTAATGCCACCCCCATATATATGGGACATAAAGGAACCCCCTCCTTCAAAATCACTGCCGGCAACTGGCAATAAGTTTACAAGGACGAGGCTTGCCGATTACAAGACGCAGAAAACAAAACAAGGGTTGCATGGATTGGAACAGATTGGCTTCGTGTTGCGCATGTACGGCATTAAACCCCAATCAATCAAACAATCGTGTTGCTTCTTATATTTAGCCCTAAATGCACCAGGGCAACATTAAGCTCCAGTACATGCACCAAGCACCATTCAATGATTAATCTCACGCACCAACTGTTTGTTTGATTGAGGTTTAACGCCATACTTAAGGTTATTTCACTCACATGACTGCGAGACAGCCCAATGATTCATGAACGAAGGAAACCACCCTCGACACCACTGGCAACAAACAATTTGTTTAATGGATTGGTATTTAACGTCGTACTCAAGGGTATTTCTCTTATATGACGACGGATTGTTCACTTCACACTGTTCCTTGCCCAATTACGGTAGGAAACCTCGTAAAAATCATAGCCGCGATTGCCGGAGCCACATCGTGACATGTGACTCACCCATACACCTGGGGCAACAGACAAAGACAAGACATGATAATCACAGGACGTAATCGTGACAAAGACATCACAAACACCATGTTGTCACATAGCTCCACATGTAAGTACCAGGGCAACATAAATCTCCCTCCCAACCATCCGCGCTCACCAACTGAAAATGACTTGTATATAAATAGGTGTCATTTTTAGCTGTTAATTAAATCTATCGAAATTGTGTCCCCAACTCGCATAGGGCCTACATACATGTATTCAACAAGCTCATTTGTCTTGTTTATTAGTGGGCCTTTAACCCTTATTATATTGGGCAGACACTGTATTTATGCCACCCTTACCACTAACAATATATATTCATATATCTAAAACGCCAGACTGCATTGACGATGCCTGGCTTCCTGCACACGTCTTATGGGTCATCATTTATGCAGTTATATACTAAAAATATAATACATTTTAATGGACCTATCTAAAGTAAATAAGCGAATGTTTAGATGCGTTGATTTGATCATGTAGCGCGAATATGATTTATATTGCATGTAAACAATTTGCATTTGCCTGCAGGGGTATATATTCGAACTCCGGTCTGGCTGACCGATCGAGGGCCAGTACTCTAGCCCGACCAGCAGAGGGCCGATACAACGAATGTATTAAATTTAAAAAAAAGAAGAAGAAGAATTTAACATATGTTAAAAGAGTTGTATAGGAGTAAAATAAAGACGAAACCAATCCGACAAGAAAATAGTAATATTTTAAGAAGAAATAATAAAACAGTTTGCCATAAAAGACCTAAACATATATGGACCTCAGCAAAGTAAATCTATCTCAAATATTGGATCCGTTTCAACTTGAAGTCACGTCAACGAAATGAACAACTGACAGTTTCAAGCCAACTGAAAGTTAGTAATCAACAAACATGATAGTTTATGACTGCTGCGAATAAATGTCATTCTCAGTTGAACACGTACACTGAGACTGGCGTGGAAAAACAGCGTGTAAATAGTAAAGCCTAATATTGCGTGGGAGGTAAACGAGACATGGGATGCGCCAGAGCGTAGGGGGAATTCCCTTTCTACATGCTGCCACGAAGACGTGATAGCTCGATCCACAACCAGTAGCCGTTGTACTCGATGATTCCAAGGATAAAAGCAAGGATTTCTATGGTAACGTGGCTTTGGGATGGTAATATTGTAATACAGCCAGCGATTCCACTGACGGGTAGGTTATATACGGAGGAACCAAACCGTAAAAGTCTTCAGTGCATGGCCGGGTTATAGGTGAAGTATAGTCGCAAAACCGCAGTATGGCAAAACCGCGTTGCACCTAATGCCACGAATGCTATTATTATAATTATAAAATAATATGCATCATGTTATTGAAAAAATATTAAAAATACATAACAATAATGAAGAAAACCGCGCAATATATACACACACATAATACTCCAAGTAATAAAATATTGAAAACAAAATTAGACTGTAATGTGTGATATTACATAATAGTATAGGACAGACAAATATGTGTTTAGCTCACATTTTTGTGTACTTATCTAGTAATACAACAAGACACGCCCCGCCTATATATGCGCCACATCTCCAATAAATAAGATAAAAGATGTGTAATTAAAACACAACAGATCCGCATATTTGTCTACATTTTTTGTTTACTGCACGGATTCGTCGGTCGGCGATCCGGCTTATTGAAATATCTACATTTTTATTTATTCATAGACTTCATTTAAACATATATATATTTTTAAAGTCAGGGTGAAGGATTATTGTACTATGTACATGTATGTACTGTATATAGAAGATTAATATTGGCTGTATAGCTGGGTTGAATCTTGAACAATTACATATAAAATATTCTTTCTCCACATTTAAAATAGATACCTCTCTCGCAGGCCTCTGTGTCCGACAACTAGTAACTTAGCGGACGTAGGCCTATATTCTTAAATTAATGTCTCTTTCTTTTTTTGTTTGTATTTGATTTGTTTGTTTGTTTGATTTGGGTTTAACGTCGTATTTAAGGATATATTTCACTTACGACGACGGATTGTCCACTTCACACTACTCGTTGGTGGAAAACCGGGAGGAAACCTCGTAAAAACCACCCTCGTGACTGCCGGCGCCACATCGGGCGACTCACTCATATATCTGATTGTCGATAGACGGACTCGATCCCGTGAACGGTAAATAAGGATTAGTAAGCACACACGCTAACACTTAGCCAGGGCCGCGGGCCCCTCTTTCTTTGGAATGTCCGTTGGCATATCTCGAGTGTCTACTTTACCCACAACAACTCTGCATTAACATCTATCAGAAATTTGTATATGGTAGTTTATTTGGAGCAAGAGATTTTTAATATTTTAATTATTCGCCATCCCTGTGCCAGTGTGGATTTTTAAGGAATGTATATATAGATTTTCAAATATCACATATTATTGTACATTTAAACAAATATCAATAAACCGTATATATGATAAAAATGTTAGCCCATGCACACCTTGTTGTCATTTTACTGGCTTATGTATATTGTAGATTATAATAAGACAAAACAAATTATTTCATTTGTAGGCTATATATTTTTCATTTATATATATATATATAAAACATAGCGTAGGTCTTTAAACAACTTATATCCGATTCTTCATTGAAAAAAGAAAACTGAAAAATCCGTTATTTCATTATACATTTTTGGTGATAATTATTATAATTGAAGAATAAAATTGTCGTAATGCTAGTGAGTAGTTATTATTTGTATTATAGCAATTTCACCTTAAATACAAATTTGAGTCATATATAAATACCATACGTATATATAAGGATACGTTTCAGTACTTACGTTATACATGCAGCTCTATTATATTTATTTAAATCCAATTGAATCACATTCCTTTACGTTATTTGTTGCCAGATGGTATGCTTACGAGAATGTCACCCCTTTCACTAAAATGGAATCGTCCTCTTGCATGCAATTTTCTTTCTGAGCCTACTTTGTGCAAAGCTATGTTAAATCCAGAAATAGGAGGGGCGGGTGGCAAAATGACGGGCGAGGGTAGCAAAAGGAGGGGTATAAGGCTGCCTGTGGGCATGCAATAAATTGGGAGCGTGTACACAATTTTAATATAGTGTGTCTGTGTTTTATGTGCCTTCATTTTCCTTATATTTTTTATCAGCCACTGATGAATATACATGTTAAGGTAGGCCTAGCCAAAATCGAACACCAAGCAATCCTTCAGGCTTGATAGCTCAATATTGATTACTGAGCTAAGAAATGGTACATTACAAGGTCTGTACTAAAGGGTGTACTGTTACAACCTAGTAGTGTTAAAGTTCAAGAAATATACACGAATAAAGGTCAAAGTGTAAAATATATGTACCTGTGTTATTTATGCAGGTTACACAACTTGTATAACGTGTATATAGTCAGCCATGAACCATACGGTTAACTTGCATTAAGTACTTTCACGCACATTCTCTAGTCAACATTGATTATAGGTATATAGCGGGCATTAATTTATGTATAGACCTATTATATTTGCTTTTAAATCCGTACGGCTACTTACATCACGAGTTTAAAAGCGGACAGATGGACATAGCAGAACATAAAATTTATACCCAGATTACTGTTAATTATAACCGGATCTGAAGTACAACAATAGGATTTTCAACGAATACACGTAGTGAACATTGCCCACATAATTATTTACACGTCTACTCCATACACACTATTTACATACTGATTCTCTTTTGTTTGCTAATGAAAAATTAGGGGCAAGGAAAAAAAACCCCCAGGCATAAAAACATTACAACAAATAATTGGGTTAAACCGGTAAATTGAGGAGAAAAATTAATACACAGGAGTCGTTTAAACCAGAAGGACGGGTCCAGCTTAGGTAGCATATTCCACGTCATATATCCGGTATTGAGAGGAAAAAGGTAAACAGCTGTAAAAGGTGAAAGTGAAAATGTGTAGGTGATATTCAACCTGCAAGGTCGGTTAGTTGTATCATCGTTATTTGATGTCCAACAGGCCGGCTTGTCCCTCGTTAGCTGTGATAAAATGCCTCTGTAAACAGTCAGCCGGCCGACCTACTGCCGTAAAGCCGGTCTTTCAACTGGATGACATAGTCAGCTGTCAGATTGTCGATTTCGCCGGTACACGTGGTTCCTGCTAGACTTGCGCAGTAGGCTGGTCGCGTGGCCTCTACGCCATTCGATTCTATTTTTATCGCTATCGAGCTGAATATGGTAATAGGCTCTGCTACGATATTAACTGCGGCTGGTCGAGGTTTAGTGTTAGGCCTACACGTGAAATGTGTGCTGAAACGCTATACTCGCTTTGAACCAAGAAGCCTATTCATTCATACGTATAAATCGTTAATTAACGAAACCATAAAACTAAAATATATTCAAACACTGTATTTACATATGCTGCCTGTAATGCAGCACTGTTGATATTGGCTGTCCGTAATGACAACAATATTGGTATAATATAAAATGTTCCATTCTTAGGTTAAAAACTATATTGAATCGCATAAGAAGCATGCAGCTCGCTCAAAGTCTTTTAAGACGGCCCTAAATAATTACTGATTATAATCATACAGAAATAATTTCACACAGCACAGCTCAAATCACGAACTCGACTGGGTAAACATAACTGGTAGGCCTACACAGCGTCATAAATGCGGATAATTGCCCATTTCAATTCATGTGGTGATAGCAAAGCCGTGGTATCCAAGAGCTTGAACATGTCGTTTAGAGTTACGCCCCTTGATGAAATGAAGTGAACGGAAATTATACTCATCTTTCGTCTATACAATTCAAAATACACGTTGTCATCTCAATTAGGCTTATTCGAGAACCAATTCCAGACCGTACAAGGCCTGATTTTGTTGCTTACTTCATTTCTTTGTTTTGAATAGATGCCAATAATTATTAAATAGATAGATTAGTGGCTGACTGCCGCTGGTCTCACACCGGATGCAACAAATAAATCTTGTGAACTTAGTACCGATGTCCCACCGAAATTCCTTGTTGTGAAGATGTAGTAACACGGTTGCATTATTTCCTAGTATTTATTTGACAAGCTTAAACGATTAACTAACCATTAATTTACTTACCAATCAAGCATTCAACTATGAAACAAGTACTATTATTACGGGATAGGGTTTATACATGTGCCGCCATACACATTACGGTAACTGAGTAGCAATCATGTTTAATGAAGAATTGGTTTCGCAGCATGGACATTAAATAATTAATTAATTATTTCATTCATTGGTTCTGTAAACCGTGATCATACGGGTAAAATACCCTTGGGTAAGGCCTTTAAATCAATGAATGAATAAATGAATTAATTAATGGATGAATGGATGAATGAATGAATGAATCAATCAATTAATAAATCAATGAATAAATGAATCAATCAATTAATAAATCAATGAATAAATGAATGAATGAATGAATCAATCAATCAATCAATCAATCAATCAATCAATCAATCAATCAATCAATCA